>NW_026504038.1:0-12712 GCF_026875155.1 Cherax quadricarinatus
TTAAAATGACTTGCACAGTCCACAAAGCATACACTCGGGTGACGGGAGAAATTTACACTTTTTCCCCTGTTTTCAAAAAAACGGTTGAACCATGGGGTTCTTTAGTATCTCTCATCTATTTTTCTTCCCATTGGGGGGTTAAAATGTTTGCCATACGGGGAGGTTGATGTTCCTGAATTCCTCGTCCACTACATAGCGCAGGTGTGTTGTTTTCCCTTTAAAATTTTTTTTCCCCGTAAAAAACTGTCTTAGTTTTTTTTTTAATTTTTTAACTCTCTTCTTCCTTTCTAATAAACCAACTACGCCCAACAGTGATGTTGCATTAAGAGTTCATTTTTACTCAAAATAATCTTATATTCCTTATTTTCTTACTGTTATGTGTGGGGTGTGTGTAGTGGGTGTGTGTGTGTGTGTGTGGTGGTGTGTGTGTGTGTGTGTGTGTGTGTGTGTGTGTGTGTGTGTGTGTGTGGGTGTGTGTGTGGTGTGGTGTGGTACTCACCTTTGAGGTTGCGGGGGTCGAGCCCGAGCTCCTGGCCCCCCGCCTCTTACTGTCCTACTAGGTACCCCCCGGGCCCGTGACCCTTTATCATCCTCTGCTTAAAGCTATGTATGGATCGCCTCCCTACATCATTTCCCAAAAAAACTATTCCACTTACGGGGGGATACTCTGGGGGGGGGGGGGGCTAAAAGAATACTTCCTAAACATCCCTGTGATTATCGTGTCTTCACTTCCAACTGTGTCCCCTTTTACTGTGTCCAATCTCTGGAAAATCCTGTCTTTGTCCACCTTGTCAATTCCTCTCAGTATTTTGTATTCGTTTCATGCCCCCCCCTATCTTCCTGCCCTCCAGTGTGTCAGGTTGTTTCCCCTTTAAAACCCTCCTCGTAGGAAACCTCTTAGTCTGGGAAGCCCTTGTTGCAAACCTTTCCCACTTTCTCTAGTTTCTTTTAGTGTTGGGCAGGTGTGGTTCCAAAAAAGGTGCCGTACTCCAATATGGGCCCAACGTACCGGTTACAGGGGCCTGAATGATTCCTTTTTTTAAGAGTCGGAATGCTGTTTGAGGTTTTTTTGGCGCCCATTGTGCAGCAGTAATTTTGGGTTGATGTGCGCTTCAGGAGATGTGCCCGGTTTATATCACCCCCAAGTCTTTTTCCTTTAGGAGGTTTTTTGTCTCTGGCCCCCCAGCTGTACTCCGTCTGCGGTCTTCTTTCCCTTCCCCAAACTTCATGACTTTGACTTTGGGGGGATTGAAACTCCCGGAGCCAAGTGGCCGGTCTGCACCTGTCCCGATCCCCTTTTAGTTTGTGGGCTTCGATCGAATGAATCTTTCATCAACTTCCGTCTCTGCAAAAAGGAACCTCGGAGTTTTTCCTTTCCCTCAGTTCGTTCACAAATATGTGTGTGTGTATGTGTGTGGGGTGTGGTGGGGTGTGTATGGTGTGGTGTGCGTGTGGTGGTGTGTGGTGTGTGTGTGTTGGTGTGTGTGTTTTGTTGTGTGTGGTGTTGTGTGTGTGTGTGGGTGTGTTGTGTGTTGTGTGTGTGGTGTGTGTGGGCGGCTCATTGTTTCTCACCTAGTTGAGTTGCGGGGTCGAGTCCAAGCTCCTGGCCCCCCCTTTTCACGGTCGACAGGTCACTCTCCCGAACCATGGCTTTATCGTACCCCGCTTTAAAATATGTATGGGTCCTGCCTCCCCACATGGTTCCCCCCAAATTTTCCTTCCCGACTCTTTGGTGAAAAAAAACTTCCCAACATCCCTTTTATTCATCTGTTCTTCAGCTTCCAACTGTGTCCCCGTGGTGCTGTGTCAGTCTCCTGGAACATCCATGTCTTTGTCCACCTTGTCAATTCCTCTCAGTTATTTTGTATGGTCGTAAAATCCATACCCCTATCTCTCCGGTCCTCCAGTGTCGTCAGGTTGAATTCCCTTAAACCTCTCCTTCATAGGACATACTCTTAACTCTGGGATAGTTCTTGTTTGCTAACCTTTGCACTTTTCTCTTAAGTTTCTTTTCATGCTTGGCTAGGTTGTGGGTTCCAAAAACTGGTGCCGCACTAATCTATTTGGGCCTAACGTACAAGGTGTACAGGGTCCTGAAACGATTCCTTCATTAAGATGTCGGAATGCTGTTCTGAGGTTTGCCAGGCGCCACCATATGCTGGCGGCAGTTTTTTTTGGTTGTTGTGCGATTCAAGGAGATGTGCCTGGTGTTATACTCACCCCAGATCTTTTTCTTGAGTGATGTTTGTAGTCTCTGGCCCACTAGACTGTTACTCCGTTGCGGTCTTCTTTGCCCTTCACCCTAATCCTCTTGACTTTGGCATACTGGTGGGATGATTGAACTCGAGGAGCCTGGAGTTTGCTGGACCAGGTCTGCAGCCTGTCCAGATCCTTTGTTAGTTCTGCCTGGTCTTCGATCGAATGGAATTTTCTCATAACTTCACGTCATCTGCAACAGGGACACCTCGGAGTTTATTTTCCTTCCGTCATGTCGTTTCACAAATACCAGAAACTGCCTGGTCCTAGGACTGACCCCTGTGGGACCCCCGCTGGTCTCAGGTGCCCACTCTGGACACCTCGCCACGTAACCATTAACTCGCTGCTAGTCTTCCTGAAAGTAATTCCTGATCCATGTTGTTGCCTTCCCTGTTATCCTGGCTTGGTCCTCAGTTTTTGCACTAATCTCTTGTGTGGTACTGTGTCAAAAGTTCTTGCAGTCCAAGGGAAAATGCAATCCACCCACCCTCTCTCTCTTGTCTTACTGTTGTCACCATGTCATTAGTACTCCAGTAGGTTTTGTGACACAGGATTTGGTCCATTCTGAAAACCCATGTTGGTGTGCTAGTGATGAGATCATTCCTTTTCTGTTGTTGCACCATTCTTTCCTTAACAATCTTTTCCTTGTTTTTACATTGCTATTACTTGTCAGTGACACTGGTCTGTAGGTTTAGTGCTTCATGGTATGTCTCCTTTTTTAAGATTGGAACCAAACCATTTTGCTGTCTTCATTGCCTCAGGGCAATTCTCCCTTGTTTTCGATATATTGTATTGAAATATAGTTGTTAGGGTACAACATAGGCGCCTCTGCGCCCCTCTCTCAGGACCCATGGAGAGATGTTATTTTGGCCCCCATTGCCTTGAGGTATCTAGCTCACTTCAGGAAGCCTCTTCACTTCTTCCTCGGTTGTTTGTGGTGTACTGTTATATCAAGGCACATGGTGGTGTACCCACCTATCCGTCTTATGGAGCCCCTTCAGTCTCTCTGTGAAACACTTCTTTGAATCTTTGATTGAAGTTCCTCACATACTTCACGGTCATTTCTTGTTGTCTCTCCTCCTTCCATTCTTAGCCTGATTAACCTGAGTCCTTAACGCGTTGGTTTTTCTTCTGATGTTGTGGCTGTATTTATAACAGCTTCGGAGGTCAGATTTGCTTTTGCTGCTATGTTCGTTTTCATAGTGATGTTTTGGGGCCTCCCTTCTTATCTGTGCAGATTTCGTTTCTGGCTATAGGACTGCTCTCCTTATTCTCCTTGGTCCTTATGCCTTCTATATTTCTTCCATTCCTAGCAGACTTGGTTTTTTGCCTCTTGCATCTTTGGGTTGAAAACCATGGGCTCATCCTGGCTTTTTTCATTATGCCTGTTACTGGGTACAAAACGCCTCCTCAGATTTCCTTGCACATTGTTGTGTACATATTCCATCATATCATATTAACTGGCTTCCTGCCAGTTCTCTGTCCACTGAACCTCATTCAGGAAGTTACATCATTCCTGTGTAGTCCCCTTTCCTGTTAGTTTGTGTCATTTTGTCATTGCCTTCCTGGCTTCTCCCCTCAACTTGTAGCTCTCTACTGTGTATTCGAAGCTCAAAACCACATGAATCGCTGGCCCAAGGGTCTTTCATATATTTGATGTCTCTATATCTGCCACTACTCAAGGTGGATACTAAGACCAGTCTTGCTGGTTCATCCATACTCCTCTCTCTCTTGTAGTGTCCTTACGTGTTGGTACATGAAGGTTTCCAGTACCACCTCCATACAGCTTAGCCCTCCATGTATCTGCCCCATGTGGCTCCAATAGTTCTTTCCCTTCGATCTCCTTTGTGTGTTATTAATGTCGCCATGATCAGGAGGCTTTGCCTGCATGCATGGAGCTCTTCTGGCCCACTGCAGCCAGTTGTGTCAAACCATCGCTCTATTGCTCTCATCATTACTCTTGCCTTGGCATCTGCTGGTTTCTGTGGTGGGTTATATATTACTGAAATTATCACCTTGGAGACCACCAGAGTGAAGCTGTTCCGTATGTAATCACTTCTTCTCGCTGGTCTCCTCTATCCAGCTCATCAAAATTCCATCCATGTTGATCAGCACTGCACCTCTCCAACCCCGCCCCGGGTTCCTTCTGTCTTTTTCTCAGGATCTGGAATCTGCTGGAAAGATGGATCCTGGTTTTCATACCTGTTAAGCTGGTTTCTTGTGTTCGCTAATGATGTCTGGTGATGCCGCTTTGACTCCTTTCGTGCCACTCTTCCCACTTGTTTGTTTATTCCATCAGCGGTTTGTGTACCATACCTTCAGTTTCCCTTTCCAACACTGTTGGTTTGGGGGGCCTGTGGGCTGGTGGGAGGACCTGGTTGCATACTTTGGGAATTCTATGGTTGGGGGTTGGGTGGGGAAGCTGTGGGTTTATGGACTTGATATTGTGTCTCGTTGGGATGGGCGATTGGTTGTGGGGGTTCTGTGGGATAGTTGTGTTGTGCTGCGCTTGTCCCTTGCTGCTCTGTTCTGCTCTGACTGACCTTGCTTGGTTCATCCTTGTCTCATTTTCCTAGCTGCCTTTCGCCTTTTTTTGTTCCTCTCCATCAGCTGGCTTTCTCTCTGTTTGTTTTTTGTCTCTGTCTAGAACCTTCTTGTACTCTTCCGAACATTTCAACCCTTGGTTTTTCTCTTGGAGGAATCCTGTTCCAAATGTTTCTGTCCTGAGAATCAGCTTGATCGGTCTGTTTCTCCTTCATGTACCCCCCTATTCTCTGAAAAAATTTAAAAATCTCATCCATGTCTTCTCCCCTATTTCCGTGATGATTTTTTCTCAATTCCTTTCTTCTTCCTGCCGTCTTTTCAGTGTGTGTCCTTTTCCTCTCTCTCCGAAGACATGGATAATCACTGATTTGCCTCTTTCCTCTCCCATTGCCTCTTCCTCTGTGACTCTGGTTCCTGTCTGTATTGGTCATTTTCTCCTTGATTTTTTCCAGTGCTGTGGTTAGCATGGTGGTGCCTCAGCATTCGACCCATCTCCCTCTTCCATCTGCACAATCCTGCTTCTTCCCTTCCACTCCCTGGCCTTCACTGTGCAGGATGATATGGGTCTTAGCATAATCATATCTCCTTCCTTCCTGTTCTGCCTCTCATCATCGTATGGTGTGGGTCTTCTCTGGTCATACCTGAGACGTGCTTCAGTCTGTTTACTCAATTTTAGGACCTTTACCCTGGCTACTTGCAGTTAGTTTCGACTTGTGCCTCCCAATTCTTCGTCTCCTTCTCCACTTTCTTTCATTTCACCCCCCCCCCCCAGGCCCCCACGAGGAGGTCTTTCGACATTTTTTCAGAAAGCTCTCCTAATTTTTCTCTCCCATCTTGCTCTATCCTTTTCCACTGTTCCGCCATCCATTACTCCACCCAGTACCATTGTCATCTGATCCCTGTGAGTCCCAACCATTTTTTTTTAATGTAGGAGAGAGAGAAAAAGAGAAAAAGAAAAGGGGGGGAGAGGTGAGTGAGGGAGATAGGGAGAGAGTGAAGGGGAGCTAGAAGGAGGGGAAAAGAAGGGAAAGAAAAAAGGGGAGAGAAAAGTGTTTGAGAGAGGAAAAAAGGTAGAGAGAGGGGGGATTAGTGACAAGGGAGAGAGGAGAGAAAGTGAGAAAAGAGGAGGAAGGAGAGTAAGAGAGGAGAGAGAGAGGGAGAGGGAAAGAGGATGAGAGAGAGAGGCTAAGAGGGAGTGAGGAGAGAGTGGAGAAGAGTAGAGAGGAGAGGATGACGGGGAGAGGCGATGAGAGGAAAGGTGAGAGAGAGAGAGAAAAGTGATGATAGAGCGAGAGAGGAGTGAGAGAGAGGAGGAAGAAGAGGAGGAGAGGAGGAGGGAAGGAGAGGATGGGGGGGTAACGAGGTTATAGGGTCACTCACAGGGAAGGTGTAAAATCCTGTATATGTGGTGTTTGTGTGTCTGTAAGTGTGTGTGTGTGTGTGTGTGTGTTGTATGTATGTGTGTGTGTGTGTGTCGTTTGTGTGTGTGTTGTTGTTGTGTGTGTGTGTGTGTGTGTTGTTGTGTGTGTTACAGCTATTTCAAGTGCGCCTATACAGCAGTGGTTCTTCACCAAAGTGTGATGTGCATTGTTTATGGTAAACAGTCCTTATTCTACCACGTTTGTACTACATATGTTTATTGTATATGTTTCCGATCTCTCTTGGTTCCACTGTTCTCTTATGCGTTTTAAAATTACGTTCAAAAATAAATACACTCGGCTTCGTATATGCCGTCTCTAAATTCTATTAAATGCTAGTAGTAATGCTGCTTAATTCTATTCTGAATAGCTCGAGGAGAGTGACCCCAATTCAGCTAGAGACAGTACTATTGACCCATGAACTCAACTAGGTGTATATTACTTGCAGCTGGCAGTGGAGTAAGTATCGTTACAGGTCTGTTCCTGGCCCTGTAAAGTTGATGTTTTGAATGCTTCCTCGGTAATTTTTCCACTCTAACTTACTGTATGGCACTTATAGTTCTCTAGCTATTCTTATTTTTTCACTCACTCACTGTATTTACTTACAATTCTATTCATATCTCTTATCTCCTGGTCTTGAGTCGCACGTCTTTTCAAAATACCCCACTGCATTATTATGGCAACAATATTTAGCCTGACCAACGTTTCAACCTTCAGGCCCTCACTAAAACACTCAGCCACTATTTTTCCTTTTTTTTCTTTTCTGTGATCATTATATTTCCTTTTTTTTCGGGCCTTATCTTATTAAGTGATTATATGCACTCTCATGCGTGCACTCCGCCTAATCCCACACTCTATTCTTATGGCACAGTCAGAAAAATTTGCACCAAAACACGAGCTCTAACAGATCAGGGACTCCTCCACGAGGTGTGTGTATGTTGTGTTGTTGGGTGTACTCACCTATTTGTGGTCGTTTGCAGGTGGTCGAGGTCGTAGTTCCTGGCCCCCGCCTCTTCACGGTTGCTACTGGGCCCCTCTCTCTTCCCGCTTCCATGAGCTTTATCAAACCTCGTCTTAATAACTGTGTTGGTTCCTGGCCTCCACTACGTCAGTTTTGTAGGTTTTCCACTGGCTTTTACAAAACTTCTTTGACTGAAGAAATAGTCCTAATATCTCTCGTCTCATTTGTGTCTTCAACTTCCAATTGTGGCCTCTTGTTTCTGTGTCCCTCCCTGGAACATCCTGTCTTTGTCCACCTTGTCTATTCCCACGCAGTTATTGATTTTATATGTCGTTCAAAGGTCTCCCTGACCCTCCTGTCCTTCCAGTGTCGTCAGGCCGATTTTCCCTTTAATCTTTCTTCATAGGAAACATTCCCCTTAGCTCTGAAACTAACCTTGTGGGCAAACTTTGTTACTTTCTCTAGTTTCTTCACGTGCTTTATCAAGTGCGGGTTCCAAACAGGTGCTGCATACTCCAGTATGGGCCTGACATACACGGTGTACTGTGTTTTTTGTGTGTGTGTGTGTGTGGATGCGTGTTATGTATTATGTTTGTGTGTTATGTATGTTGTGTGTTATGCCATGTTTTGTTTGCGTGCGTTTTTTTATATGTTTGCGTGTTATATATTGTTTGCGTGTTATGTATGTTTGCGTATGTATGTTTGTTTGCGTGTTATATGTGTTTGCGTGTTAAATATGTTTGTTTGCGTGTTATATATATTTGCGTGTTATATATGTTTGGCGTGGTTTTTATATATGTGTGCGTGGAATATGTTGTGTGTCCGTAGGAAAAGGGACGTCTGTCGAGGGATTGTAATAACAAAACGTTTAAAATGACTTGCACAGTCCACAAAGCAGTACAACTCTGGTGAGGGAGGTAATTTACACCTTTTTCCCGTGCTTTCAAGTAAAACGGAGTTTGAACCATGGGGTCTTAATAGTATCTCTATCTATTTGTCTTCCACTTGTGGCTTCAAAATGTTTGCCATATCTGGGAGGTTGATTGGTTCCTTTCTGAATTCCTCGACACACTACACTTAGCGCCAGAGTGTGTTGTTTTCCTTCAATTTTTTTCCGTACAAACTGTCCTTAGTTTTTTATTTTCATTTTTTCCAACTCTCTTCTTTCACGTTCTACCATCAACCAAATAGTCAACAGTGACTGTTGCGCACTTACGGCGTATCATTCCTTATCAAAATAATCTATGTCCTTATTCTTTCTTATGTGTTTATGTGTGTGTGCTGTGTTGTGTGTGTGTGTGTGTGTTGTTGTGGTGTCGCTGTGTGTGTGTTGTTGTGATGTGTGTGTCGTGTGTATGTGGTGTGTGTTTGTTGTGTGTGTTGTATGTGTGTTTGTGTATGGTGTTGTGTGTGTGTGTTTGGTGTGTTGTGTATGTGTGTGGTTTGTGTTGTGGTGTGTGTTGTGTGTTGGGGTATGTGGTGTGTATGTGTGTTTGTGGTTAGTGTTTGTGTGTGTTTTGCTGTTTGTGTGTGGTGTTAGTGTGTAGTGTTGTGGTTGTGTGTTGTGTGTGTTGTGTCGTTGGGTGTGTGTTGTATGTGGTGTGTGTTGTGTGTCTGTGTGTGTGTATGCATGTGTGTTGTATATGTGTGTGTTGGTGTGTGTGTGTTTTGTGTATGTGTGTGGTTGTGTGTGGTGTGTGTGTGTGTGGGGTATTGGTTTGTTGTATGTGTGATGTGGTTTGTGTGTGTGTGGTGTGTTGTGGTGTGTTGTTGTGTGTGTGTGTTGTGTGTGTGTGGTGTGTTGTTTGTGTGTGTGTGTGTGTGTGTTGCTGTAAGTGTCGTGTGTGTGTTATGGGTTGTGTGGTTGTGTGTGTATGTGTGTGGGGTGTGTACTCACTAGTTCTGTTGTGTGTTTTTTTGTACTTCACTATTTGTGGTTGCAGGGCGTCGCGTTCTAGTTCTGGCCCGCCTCCTTCACCGGTTGCTACTAGGCCTCTCTCTCTCCCGCCTCCATGAGCTATCAAAACATCGTCTTTTAAAACTGTGTATGGTTCCTGCCTCCACTACGTATTTTCTTGGGCTATTCACTGCCTTACAACTCTATGGACTGGAAGAAATAATTCCTAACCTATTTCTCTGACTCATTTGTGTCTTCAACTTCAATTTGTGGCCTCTTGTTTCTGGTGTCCCCCTCCCTGGGAACACCTGTCCTTGTCACCTTGTCTATTTCCACGCAGTTTTTTATATGTCGTTATCATGTCTCACTGAACCTCCTGTCCCCAGTGTAGTCAGGCGATTTCCCTTAATCTTTCTTCTGAGGACATTCCCCTTAGCTCTGGAACTAACCTCTTTGTTGCCAAAAACCTTTTTGTTACTTTCTCTAGTTTCTTGACGTTGCTTTTATCAAGTGCGGGTTCAAACAGGTGCTGGCACTCTTCATACTCCCGTATGGGCCTGTATCACGGGTGTACAGTGTCCCCTGAATGATTCCTTACTAAGGTATCGAATGCTGTTTCTCAGGTTTGCCAGGCCCCGCCCAATTTGCTGCAGCAGTTATTCTTGATTGATGTGTGCTTCCAGGAAAGGACATGCTCGGTGTTTGTTTATATACTCTCCCCAAGATCTTCTCCCTTGAGTGAGAGTTTGCAGTTATGGCCACCTAGGCCTATAAACTATGTCTGTGGTCTTCTGTGCCCTTCCCTATCTTAATGTCTTTGCATTTGGAGGCGATTAAATTCGAGAAAGCCATTTGGCTGGACCAGGGTGGTCCAGTCTGTTTCCAGGTCTCTTTGAAGTCCTGCCTGGTCCCTCATCAGATTTAATTCATCCTCCATTGACTTCACATTCATCTGCAAAACAGGGACACTTCTGTGAGTCTAAACCTTCCGTCATGTCGTTCAATTATACAAAAATAGCCACTGGTCCTAGGACCGACGCCTGTGGGGGACCCGCTCGTCACAGGTGCCCACTGTGATACATCATTACGTACCATGACTCGTTGTTGCCTACCTGTCAGGTATTCTCTGATCCATTGCAGTGCCCTTCCTGTTAAAATGCGCCTGATGCTCTACTTCTGCACTAATCTCTTGTGAGGAACTGTGTCAAAGGCCTTCTTGCAGCCCAAAGAAGATGCAACAACCCACCCCTCTCTCTCTTGTCTTACTTCTGTTTTTTTATCATAAAACTCCAGAAGGTTTGTGACACAGGATTTGCCTTCCGTGAACCCGTGCGGGTTTGGGCATTTATACTCCTGTTCCGTTCCAGGTGCTCACCACTCTCCTGATAATTTCCCCATAATTTTGCATACTATACACGTAAATGACACGGGTCTATAGTTTAGTGCCTCTTTTCTGTCTCCTTTTTTGAAAATGGGAACTACATTTGCCGTCTTCCATACCTCAGGTAGTTGCCCAGTTTCCAGGGATGTGTTGAAGATTGTGGTAAGTGGCACGCACAACATATCTGCCCCCTCTCTAAGGACCACGGGGGAGATGTTTTTCCGGTCCATTGCCTTTGAGGTATCGATGTCCCTTAGCAGTTTCTTCACCCCCCTCCTCATCTGTATGTATGTCGTCCAAACACTTGTTGGTGTATTCCTTGCTGGTGTCCCCATTGGTCTGTCCCCCCCGAGTCCCTTTCCCGTCTCTACTGTAAATACTTTCCTTAAATCTCGTGTTGAGCTCCTACATACCTCTTGATCGTTTCTTGTGAGTTCTCCACCTTCTTTCCTCAGCCTTATCACCTGGTCCTTGACTGTTGTCCCTTTCCCCCTAAGTGGCTATAAAAGCAGTTTCGGGTCAGATTTGACTTTCGATGCTATGTCGTTTTCATACGTCGCTGGCCTCCCTCCTTATCTGCGCATACTCGTTTCTGGCTCTTCTACTAATCTCCTTGTTTCCTGGTCCTATGCCTCCTGTACCTTTTCCATTTTCTGTTTCACTTAGTTTTTGCCCCCCTACACCTTCGGGGGAAACCAAGGACTCGTTTTGTCTTCCTATTATTTCTGTTTCCCTTGGGAACAAAACTTTCCTCTGCCTCCTTGCACTTTGTTGCCACATATTCCATCATCTCATTTACTGATTTTCCTACCATTTCTCTGTCCCACTGAACCTCCTGCAGGAAGTTTCTCATACCTGTGTAGTCCCCCCTTTTATAGTTTGGCCTGTCCCCTTCGTTCCTGTTACCTTTTTCCACTTTGTAACTCTACTATTAGTTCAAAACTCGGAACCACATGATCGCTAGCTCCAAGGGGCCTCTCGTAAGTGATGTCCTCAATGTCTGAACTGCTCAGGGTGAACACGCTGTATAGCCCTTGTGGCTTAGCGCTTCTTTTTGATTATAATAATAATAATAATCAGGGTGAACACAAGATCCAGTCTTGCTGGCTCATCCTCCCCTCTCTCTCTGGTTGTGTCCCTGACATGTTGATGCATGAGGTTTTAAAGTACCACATCCATCATCTTGGCTCTCCATGTTTGGGGACCCCCATGTGGCTCCAGGTTTTCCCAGTCGATCTCCCTGTGGTTGAAATCGCCCATTACCAGTAACTTTGCTCTGCTCGAGTGAGCTCTTCTTGCCACCTCAGCCAGTGTGTCCACCATCACCCTGTTGTTTTCTTTGTACTCCTCTCTTGGCCTCCTGCAGTTCTGTGGTGGTTAAACATCACTCCAATGACTATTTTTATGTTCTTTCCGGGCTGAATTGTACCTACAATGTAGTCTCTTTCTCCAATCATGTCCATGCCTTCCTTTCCTCAAATCCCCATTGGTGTTTTATGAGCAGTGCAACCCCCCCTCCCCCTCTACTCCTATCTTTTCCTCGGATCTGATATCCGTTGGGAAGTTGGGGTCTGTTATTGTCTCAGCGAGTTTTGTTTCTGTGAACCCGCTATGATGTCTGGGGATTTTTTACTGATTCTTTCATTCCACTCCTCATGTTTATTCGTTATTCCACCGCGTTTGTGTACCAAACCTTTAGTTTCTTTTCTATCATTGTGGTCATGCAAGAATATTGGAGTTGGGGAGCGAGACCTTGGTGGGGCCTATATGGGCTGTGGTGTAGGTGGGGTTTTTTGTTGATGGGGGGGGGGTCAGAATGCCCATAAGGGACAGCTGTTGGGGTGAGGTTTGTGATATGGGGGTTGGGGGCAGAGGGGAAAAGTGAGTGGGTTGTAGTATAGGTTGCTCAGTTGCGTTGGGAATGTCGCGGGTGGAGTTCCCCCTTTGGTGGGAGATTCTGTGGGGTGTGTTTGCCCCTTTCCTCCTGTGTCTGGGTCCTGCTCCATTTTCATTGCTTCTCGTTCCTCCTTGCGTCTCTGTACCCTCTCTTTCAGTTAGTCCTTTCTTCTTGTGTTCTGTCGCGGTCGAGGTAAACTCTCTGGTACCCCCCTTTGTCCCCCAGTCTTGCTTCTCTCTTGCAGATCCTGGTTCGAACGATTTTCCTTGAAATTTCTCTGCAGGCCTACCTTCCCTCCAAACCACCCCAAATTCTCGAAAATTTGTCCCCGGGTCATATTGCCCTCCCCCTTTTTTTT
>NW_026504040.1:0-35254 GCF_026875155.1 Cherax quadricarinatus
AAAAACTGCTGCCAAAGCCCCGCACACTGTCTGCGAATTTTTAAGTTAACATAGAGGGCAAGGTGACTATGCTTTTTTATGATGGTCAATTGCAATGCATTTTGCCAGTCACTGAACACTTCTCCTATAACAAAAAGTGAGAAATTTTTAGGAGCAACAGGTTTTAAATAAAAGATAAATTCATCCTGTTGATAGTGAATACCCTCACCTCTTTCTCTTGTATTTCTCACCATTGGCTTTTGTTCCAACAGAAAGTTTCTGCGAACAGTGTCTTACTGGTTGGCCACTACTGATATAAACCCGGGAAGACTTGTCAAAATGACCCATAGTGATGTTGACAGTCGCTGCGTCCAAAAAAACAGTCCAATAAGCCACATCAGCCCAAAGAAATCAAGCCCAATATGGATCTTTTGCTTTATTTTTCTTTTGGTTTTGAGGCAGAATCATTTCACTTTATCACCTGGTCCATAAGCTTTCATGGATAAGCAATTATTCAACCCCAGAATGTATTGTAAAGGGAACTTGAAATCAACATTTGCAGTAGGAAAATTAAGAGAATTTTGTCAAAGTGGATATAGTGAGTCTGTGCTGGATGATCCTGCTGGTTGACACCTCGGGGGATCAGTTTGTGAGTCATGTGCTGGATGATCCTGCTGGTGACACCTCGGTGCATCCCGTAGTGAGTCTGTGCTGGATGATCCTGCTGGTGACACCTCGGTGGATCAGTAGTGAGTCATGTGCTGGGTGATCCTGCTGGTGACACCTCGGTGGATCCCGTAGGAGTCATGTGTAAATGATCCGGTGGGGACACCTCGTGGATCAGTAGTGGGGTCATGTACTGGGTGATCCTGCTGGTGACACCTCGGTGGATCAGTAGTGAGTCATGTGGTGGATGATCCCGCTGGTGACACCTCGGTGGATCAGTAGTGATCATGTGCTGGATGATCCTGCTGGGGGACACCTCGGTGGATCAGTAGTGGATCATGTGCTGGATGAAACCTGCTGGGTGACACCTCGGTGGATCAGTAGTGAGTCATGTGCTGGTTTATCTGCTGGTGAAAACCTCGGTGGATCAGTAGTGAGTCATGTGCTGGATGATCCGCTGGGATACCTCGGTGGATCAGTAGTGAGTCATGTGCTGGATGATCCCGCTGGTGACCACCTCGGGGGATCAGTAGGGAGTCATGTGCTGGATGACCTGCTGGTGAACCTCGGTTTGGGTCAGTAGTGAGTCATGTGCTGGATGATCCTGCTGGTGACACTCGGTGGATCAGTAGTGAGTCATGTGCTGGGTTGATCTGCTGGTGACACCTAGGTGGATCAGTAGTGAGTCATGTGCTGGATGATCCTGCTGGTGATACCTCGGTGGAATCGGTTAGTGAGTCATGTGCTGGATGATCCCTGCGGACACCTCGGTGGATCAGTAGGGAGTCATGGCTGGATGATTTCCCGCTGGTGACACCTCGGTGAATCAGTAGTGAGTCATGTGCGGATGATCCTGTGGTGATAAACCTCGTGGATCAGTAGTAAATTATGTGCTGGATGATCTGCAGGTTGACACCTCGGGATCAGTAGTGAGTCATGTGCTGGATGATCCTGCAGGTGACACCTCGGTGGATCAGTATTTAGTCATGTGCTGGGATGATCCTGCTGGGGACACCCCGGTGGAGATCAGTAGTGAAATCTGTGCTGGATGATCCTGCTGGTGACACTCGGTGGATCATAGTGAGTCATGTGCTGATGATCCCGCTGGTGACACCCCGGTGGATCATTTGTGAGTCATGTGCTGGATGATCCTGCTGGTGACACCTCGGTGGATCAGTAGTGAGTCATGTGCTGGATGATCCTGCTGGTGACACCTCGGTGCATCAGTAGTGAGTCATGTGCTGGAAAGATCCTGCTGGTGACACCTCGGTGGATCAGTAGTTGAGTCATGTGCTGGATGATCCTGCTGGTGATACCTCGGGGATCAGTAGTGAGTCATGTGCTGGATGATCCTGCTGGTGACACCTCGGTGGATCAGTAGTGAGTCATGGCTGGATGATCCTGCTGGGGTGACACCTCGGTGGATCAGTATGAGGTCATGTGCTGGATGATCCTGCTGGTGAAACCTCGGTGGATCAGTAGTAAATTATGTGCTGGATGATCCTGCTGGTGACACCTCGGTGGATCAGTAGTGAGTCATGTGCTGGATGATCCTGCTGGTGACACCTCGGTGGAAACAAGTAGTGAGTCATGTGCTGGATGATCCTGCTGGTGACACCTCGGTGGATCAGTAGTGAGTCATGTGCTGATGATCCTGCTGGTGCACCTCGGTGGGGTCAGTAGTGAGTCATTGTGCTGGATGATCCTGCTGGTGACACCTCGGTGGATCAGTAGTGAGGTCATGTGCTTGCGTGATCACTTGTTGTGACACTCGGTGGCAACTATATGTCTACATTGTGGATGATCCTGTGTGAACCTCGGTGGATCCGTAGTGAGTATGTTGGGTAATCTGCTCGGTGACACTCGGTTGAGTCAGTAGTGAGTCATGTGATCGTTGATATGCTGGTGCACCCTCCGGTGATCAGTAGTGAGTCATGTGCTGGATGATCACTTGTGGCAGGCAAAGAGTATCGTAACAGTAGTGAAGAAAGCGGTGGGGGGTCTCCTCGGAAAAAGGCCATGCGGCTGGGAGGTATCCCTGGCTAAAAGGCATGCGGCTGGAGGTCTCTCCGAAAAAATGATGCGGCTGGTAGAGGTCTCATCGGTATACGGGCCTTCATGAGCGAGGTAAACCGTTTAGGACCTGGAGTGGAGGGTCACCTTTTCAACCGAGGTGCTTAACTTCGGTTTGACCGTGACCTCGCCTCGAGACTACTCACACTTTGACCCACAACACAATAACCCCCCCACGACCCCCTTCTGCGACCCGCCCGCGCGCTCGCGCCGTCGCCGCCGGCGCCCTACGCGACCCGCCCGCGCGCGCCGCGAGCCCGCCCGCCCGCGCGCCGCGCGCCCTTCGCGAGCCCCGCGCGCCTTTGCTGCGCTTCTGCAGGTCATCGGATGCCCCGCGGCTCGATTTTTTCGATTTTTTTCGAATTATTTTATGTATTTCATCTTTCTTGTGTATCCATTCTGGGCTCAAGTTTTGGATTCTATGGCGGTTTTTCGAAATTCTCATTTATCGATACAATTTTATGGGTACCTCCTTTCACCCCCATCCCAAAACAATTTCTCGAATCAAAATTCTCAATCTCCTTGGATCAAGTTTTTTTTTTGGGTACCTCTTTTACCAATTTTCTCGACAATAATGACTCATATCTCGGATAAGTTTTAGGATCCCCCCTATGGTGTTTTCGATAATTCTCCATCTCCTGGATCAAATTTTGGAATTTACCCCTCCCACTTTCACCCCCATTCCACAAATTTTTCTCGCTATTACAAGTTTTTGCATTCCCTATGGGGTTTCGAAATTTCCAATCTCGATCAAATTTTTAAGGTTCCCCCTCCACTTTCACCCCACCTCACCAATCCAAAATTTTCGCCTCATACCCAGTTTTTGGATTTCCCCCTATGCGGGTTTTGAAATTCTTCTTTACAACATGGAACAAATTTTTGTCTTCCCCCACCTTTAACCAACAAAATTTTTTCTAACTACCCAGATTTATGATTTCTCTATGGTTAAACGACCATTATGTCTCCATTATTTGTAATCCATGTTTGTAATCTTACCAATTAACCACTATTGTTATTTACCAACTTAACCCATTCTTATTATTAAAAATGAAACACTTTCGCTATAAAGTCTATGAAATACAAATTTTATCATACTTTCACATGACACCAAAGCTAGATACTCTGTTATATATACCTTCCATGATAAAATACTCAATTTATATCTTATATATTATTCCTAATTACATTTTACAAATACACTCTCAACTCCCTACCAAACAATATTAACACTATCCTAAATTAAAACCAAACTAAAAACCTAACCTTTTCCCTCAATCTAACATAAACACCAATACCAACACACCCAAACCACAACTCTAACATAAAACAAATCACAACAAACCAAAATCCACCCATAAAACAAACCCATCCCACACTCTGCCCCCAAATCCCCCACAACATTCACACCTCCAAACCTACAAACACAAATCAAACCTCAAAACAACAAATACAACCCAAATACACAATCAACCCCAATCAATAAAACCCAAAACACCCCAAAATAAAAAAAATACCAACAACCTACCACACACAAAACCCCAAACATAAAAACAAATACACATCCCTTAAAACCCCCCACCCCCCAAATCACCCCTCCCCCCCCCAAAAAATAAAAAAAAACTAAAAACCTAAAACTTTTCCACACTCCTACACACCAAAAAAATCCAAACAAAATCAACCACCCCAATCAACACCAAATCCAACCCAATCAACCCCCAATCCCAACCCCCAAATCCCACCCCAATCAATAAAAATCTACACCCTCAAAAACCCCCCAACACCAAACAAACAAAACCACAATAATACTTAAAAATAAAAACAAAAAACAAACCTTTTTAACTCCAACCACCCAAAACCATCAAACCAATACACATCCACAATCCATACACCCCACAAATCCCACCCCAAATCCCAAATCCAAACCATCCAACCACATCTCACAACAAAAAAACTAACACCCCAAACAACCTCCAACCCCAAATCAACCCAAATCCAAACAAATCTACAGACCCATCACACACCCTCATCAACACCCCAACACCCAAATCCAAATCCACCACCCCCCAAATATACCACCAACCATCAAACCCTCATCCAACCCCCCCCAACCCAACCCAAATCCCAAATCCCCAAACACAAATATACACCACCATCAACACCCCTATCAAACCAACAAAATCCCCACCCCCACCAACAAATCCCAACCCCAAATCCCAAAACCCAAACAAAATCCACCAAAATCCAAATCAACCAATCCCCAATCAAACCCCAAATCCCACCCCCTCCATAACAAATACCCAAACCCCATCCCAAACCCCAAAATTACACAACATACACACCCATCACACCCCCACACCACCTACCCCCCACCCCCCCCCACCAAAAAAATAAAACAAAAAAACAATCCCTACCCACCAACACCCAAAAAATAACTTATAACACAATAACCTTCCCCCCCCCCAACCCCACCTCCACATCAACCCCCACCAAATTTACCACAACCCATCAAAACACCCCTATAACCCAACCCAACCAATCCAACCCCAATCCAAACCCAAATCCAAACCAAACCATCCCCCCGCCAAACCCCCAAATCTAACAACCCATCAACCACACCCTATTCCAACCCACCCCAAACACAACCCCAATCCCCACCCCATACCCCACCCCCCAAATCCCAAACCCCATTTCCCCCTACCCAAACCAAATCACCACAATTACTAACACAACACACCAATTCCTCTACACATACAATAACATACAACACACCAACCACCTTTAACCCTACAACCTAATCAAATAGACAATTCCCACACCCTTAACCTTCCCCCCCCATATATTACTACAAATCACACTGTAAAACAAAAAACACCATGACTACATCAAAACACCACCAAAATCCCATAAATAAGCTCAAACACATAACACACCAACAACACCCCACTAGTATTTTATTATTTATATATTTTTTTAATTAAATTCATCAGAAAGTCCAAACCCCACTCCATTAAATATCGTTCTTCCCTTTTAGTTCAATAACGTATACTCCGTTTCCCTTAATCAGAAAATAAACCCCCCCCCTTATAACGTCTTTTTCGGTATCTCTAGTTGAACCAAAACAATCCAAACACCAATCACATACAACACAACACAACACAATCACAAAATCCCTAACCTAGCTAACCTATACTACCTTATCTAACCTAACTCAAAACCCTAACCTTAACCTAAATGTATAAAACTAGCTAATAACTAACTACTTACCTAACTTATCCTAACTAACCTCAGCCTAACTAACCTAACTTACATAACTAAACTAACCTACCGACACCTACCCTCACCGTAACCATACCTAAATAACCTAGTCCTAACTCTCACTAACTAAATAACCTCACAACTCACTAACTAACCTAGCCTAACTAATTAATAACTAACCTAATACCTAACTAACTAACCAACCTATTTACCTACTACTATAGCGAACCTATCCTAACCAATAAAATATATTGGAACAATTCCAAAATCATTAGAGTAACCACGCAAACAATGTCACGAAACCTAATTGGATATTACAAATTAGTTTGAAAACTTTATGTCAAAACGAACATTATTTTCTTGTTGGTAAAACCCATCCATTACTGATCATTACTCGATTTCGATGAAGCACTGTTCCTGTCTGAGAGAATATTGTGGTCACCCCCAATGGTGTAATGCGCTTCACAAGGTCGCAACATAAACCTAGCGTCATCTCAGGACGGAAAGGCGCCATGTATGAGGGTACATCAAGGAGAATATATCTCTTTAGACCTATGGTTATCCTACGCTAACCTAAAAATATTTAACTAACTCACATCACCTAAAGAACAACTACATCATCAATCACCTCTATCTAAACTAACCTACCTAAACCTACCCAATAACTCCATCAAAACTCTATCTCATACTAATATCCTAAACTCCATAACAACACCTCGAATATACCTAACTTAATAACTAACTTACCTAACTACGAATAACCTAAACTAACCTAACCTATCTAACAGTCCAACCTAACCTAACCTAACTATCCTAACTAACCTAACCTAACTAACCTAACTTATCTAAGCTACCTAACCTATTATCTAACTACCCTATCTACACATAACCTTAACACTGACCAACTTTGAACACTTGAACACAACACTGTCTTCTACAAAGAATGCTCTGTCCAAATAATTTGAACGCACTTCAACAAAATACTCTCATCAAACATCGAATATCAAAAAAACCCTATGATTCTAAAAAACTCCATGAATAATGAAAATCACGTCAAAATCCCTCCCTGGAAGATACCGTTCAGATATATAAATCACATCTAACATCTTTTTATAGAAATCCATCAAAATCACTATAACAAGAACTCTTCCCCATTTGGCGAATAAAAAAAACAGCATGCACATAACCACTCCCCACCATAGTAATGATTCACCATCAACTGAAAAAATATTTATACACAATAAATATACGCACTCACCAACTACAATCACCATGCTTCACTTACCTCAAAATCACTAATATCAAGACAAACAATCATTTTTTATAAAACATTTCACACAACACAACCAACAAACATTCTATTTGACAATATCTAAGCGCCCATACCTCATCTACCACCAAAACTACGAGTTCACACTCACAGGACCGACGAGCTCACCTCAGTGACCGTCAACACTCCTTTGTGTTATTGGTGGTTGGTAACTACACACTAACCCTTGTTTCAACCTGTGCGTACCCTACACTATCTAAGAACATATTATCCAAGACGATTACAGATATTATGATCCAACACCAAGATACAGAAACACCATTTTATAAATATACTACACAAAATCACGATCACCAATTCCATATCATGTTTACCGTCATTCTATCAACACTAATCACAAAGCATCACCAAACATAAATTAAGATCATGCATCTCAAAATATCTATGAATCAATGAAAACACTTATTTATAAACCTTCGACAAAATAAGATACACAAAATACCACCCCTCTTCTCCAACATCTATATACATAACATGAGCACTATAAAATAATCTCTATCACAAAAACATAATGATACACAAACACCCACTATTATACATCATCAATTGAAATTTAAGAAATGAGCATACACACAAAAGCTTTGACATTCAACCTCCAACTTAGACATTACACATCACCCTAAAACTTTCCTTCATTATTTATTTCCGTATATTCTAGGGCTGTTTTAACCCCGACGCGATACACCACGACGTGGAGCCAGAGTGTAGTAGGTGGTAGTTGTACGTGAGTGATGGTTCTTGGCTCTAAGTCGTGATGGACACCAGTCGGGGTAAAACAGCTATAGGAGATAGACGGAATGATAAGAAGGAAAGTTTTAGGGGTGATGTGTATGTCTTAGTTGTGAGGTGAATGTGTAGGATTTGGTGTGTTTGTTCTCATGTCTTAAATTTCAAATTGAATGTTAATTATGAGAGAGGGCTGTTTGTGTATTATTAATTTTTTAGTTGTTAGTGATATGTTATAGTGCTATGTTATGTTATACGATGTTGGTGGAAGTGTTGTGTATTTTTGGGTATTGTCTTATTTTTGTGCGAATTTTTAAAAAAAGTAAGTGTTTCAGTGATCATAGTAGTTTTGAGTTGCATGATCTTAGATTTTTTTGGTGATTTAGGTGATTATATGTTGATAGTTGACGGAAACATATATGGAATGGTGATCGTGATTTTTCGTGTGGACAATTTTAAAAATGTCGCTGTTTTTGTGATCTGGGTTGTTTGGGGATCATAAATTCTGGTAATCTGTCTTGGATATAGTGATCGTAGATATGTAGGGTACAACAAGGTTCGAAAAATGGGGGGGTTAGGTGTGATGTTACAACACATGTAAACAACAATGGGTGTGTGACGTCACTGGAGGTGAGCTCGTGGTCTGTGGAGCGTGAGACAATAGTGTGTTGAGTGGTAGTGAGGTGAGGTGCGTTCGATAATGTTCAAATATGATTTTTTTTTGTGTGTGTGTGTGTGTGAAATGTTTATAAAAAATGATTGTTTTCTGTGATATTAGTGATTTTGAGGTAAGGTGAAATGGGTGAGATTGAGATTGGTGATTGTCTTTTATTTTGTGTGTGTATAAGATTGGTTTTCAGTGATGGTGATTCATGACTATGTGTTTGCGTATTACGGTTTGTAGTTCATGCTTTTTTTTTTTATCGCGACCCAATGGGGATGGGAGTTCTTGGTTATAGTGATTTGAGGGGATTTTATTAACAAAGAGCATGTTAGATGGTGATGTTAAAACTTAGATTCCTGGTGATTTTGAGGTGATTGGCAGTATTCAGTGGTGATCTTGGTGTACTTCCGTAGTGTTTTTTGGGAGTATCGGAGGTTGTGTGATGGTTGTTTTCTTGAAGGTGTTCAAATGATGTGCAGACGAATTTTCTGAAGAAGATCAGTGGTGTTCAGAGTTGTTGGTCAAAGTTAGTCAGTGTTTAGGTTTAGGTTAGGATAGGGATTCGGTTAGTAATAAGTTAGGTTAGGTTTATCTTAGGAATAAGTTATAGGTTAGCGTTAGTTCTCGGTTAGGTTGGAATAGGTTTAGTTAGGTTAGGTTGGGAAGGTTTGGATATAGGATAGGTGAGTTGGTTAGGTTCGGTAGGTTGGTAAGGTTAGGTTAGGGTTAAGTTAGGTATATTCGCAGGTGTTTGATGGAGTTAGGTTAGGTTAGGATACGGTTAGGTTAGGTTAGGATAGGTGGTGTTTGATGGAGTTAGCGTTTGGGTCTAGGTATAGGTTAGTTTATGGTTAGGATAGAGGTGCAATGATGGAGTTAGGTTAGGTTCGGTTAGGTGAGGTTAGGTTAGGTTAGGAATTGGTTAGGTTTAGGTTAGGTTGAGGATAGAAAGTTGGTAGGAAAGAAGATGATTTTCTACATTGGATGTTACAGCTTAATGGCGCCTGTCTGTCCTGAGTTGAGCAGGTGTTATGTTCTACTTGGGTGGAAGCGCATTACACCATGTGTTGTGGGGTCCAATTGAGTCTCTCAGAGCGAGGACGTGCTTCTATTCGGGAAATCGAGTAAATATTTTAACATTGTGTGTGTTTTACCAACCAGCATTAAGTTCGAATTTACGATTACTTTTATTCCAACCTAATTTGGAACTATCCAAAATGGACGTCGTTCACATAAGTAATTCTGGTAGTACTTTCTCATGTATTTTGGAAGTGGTCCAGATTTATTTTAGGTTAGGTTAAGGATAGGTTCGGCTAGGTAAGGTTTGGTAAGGTTTAAGATAGGGTTAGGTTAGGTTACGTGTTGTATAGGGTAGGTTAGGTAGGTTAGGTTAAAGGTGGTTTAGGCTAAGGTTAGGTTAGGTTAGGTTGGGTTAGGTTTAAGTTTGGTCTAGGTTCAGGTTTGGCTAGGTAATCGTTAGGTAGGTTTAGTGTTAGGGCTAGGTTCGGTTAGGTTAGGTAGGTTAGGTTAAGTTAGGTCTAGTTAGGCTAGGTTTGGTTAGGATAATTTCAGGTAAGGTACTAGGTTAGGTATAGGTTAGGCCTAGGTTAGGATAAGTTAGGTTAGGTCTTAGGTTAGGTTACGGTTAGGTTTGGATAGTTAGTAGGGTTAGGCTAGGTTAGGGATGTGTGTGTATGTGTGTGTGTGTGTGTGTGTGTGGAAGTGGGAGTGGGTGTATGTGGGATGTGGGTTGTTGTTGTCGAACTAGAGAATACCGAAAAGGACGTTTTACCGTGGGTTGTTTTATGTGACCTTTTATGATGTAGTGTTGCCCTTATTAACTTTAATTGCAAACTTAAAGGTTAAAACGAGAAAAAAATGGGAGGTGTGGGGTGTTGTGACCTTTTGATGAAATTAGATAAAACGAGAAAAAATTGTGTGTGTTGTGGGTTGTGAGGGTGTTTGTGGATGAGGGTCGTGGATCTTAGTGCTATGTTGGGATTTTGGTGGTGTTTTGAGTGTAATTCAGTGGTGCTTTTAGTTATTCAGTGGGGGTATATGGGAGTATTAAAAAATGGTGTTTTTGGAAGTGTTCAGTGCTTGTTTGGAATGGTCAATGGTGTTCAAAGGTGTTTTGAAGTGTGTTCAAAATGTTGTTTTTTTGAGGTGATCAGGGGTGTTCTAGGGTGTTTTCTGTAGGCGTTTTTCAAAGGTGTTTTGAGGTTATTCAAAGGTGTTTTGAGTGTGCTTCAAATGCTTGTGAGAGTGTGTTGAATGTGTCTCAAATGTGTTTTGAATGTTGTTCCAAAGTGTTTTTGAAGGTTGTTGAAGGGTGTTTGTGTGTAGTTCATGGGTGTTTGAAGGTGAATGAGAGTGTTTTGATTGAATTCAGCAGGGTTTTTGGAGTAATCAGTGGATGTAATTGGGAGGAAGAGTACTCTAATGTGTTTTTTGGAAGTGTTTCAGTGTTGATTGGAAATGTTCAACAGGTGTCTTTTTTGAAAGTGAATTCAGAGTGTTATTGAAGGTGTTCAAGGGTTTTGAAGTGTTGAAGGGTGTTTTGAGTGAATTCAGGTGTTTTAGTAGTAATCAGTGGTGTAATTGGGAGTACTCAAAATAGTGTTTTGGAATGATATGGTGTTCTGGATGTGGGTGTTGTGGGTGTTGTTGTGAACTAGAGTTACACGAAAAAAAAAATGTCTTTAAGCTGGGTTGGTGTTGGGGAATTTTTCTGATGAAATTAATAAATCGAGAAAAATGTGGGTGTTGTGCGGTTGTGGGTGTTGTGGGATGTGGGTGTTGATCCTTTGTTTATGGTGTTTTGGTGGTGTTTGAGTGTATTAGTGGTGTTTTAGTATTCAGTGGTGATATTTTGGGAGTATCAAAATGGAGTTTTTGGATAAGTGTTCTCAGTGTTGTTTGGAAATGTTCAAAGGTGTTCAATAGGTGTTTAGACGTGTGTTAAATGTTTAGTTTTTTGAGGTGATCAAGGGTGTTCAAGCGGTGTTTTGAATTTGTTCAAACGGTGTTCAAATGTGTTTTGCGTGTGTTCACAATGATTATGGCGTGTTTTGAATGTGTTTCAAAGGAGTTATGAAGGTGTTCCAAAGGTGTTTTGAAGGTGTTGAAGGGTTTGAGTGTGTTTCAAGGGGTTGTTGAAGGTGATGAAGGGTGTTTTGATTGAATTCACTAGCGGTGTTTTAGTGGAAATCAGTGGTGTAATTGGGAGTAATAAAAATAGTGTTTTCGGAAATGTTCAAGGTGTTCAAAGGTGTTTTGAAGTGTTGAAGGGTGTTTTGATTGGATTCAGCGGGGTTTGCTGTTTTAGTTAGTATTCCACAGTGGTGTAATTGGAGTACTCAACTTGTGTTTTTTGGAAGGTGTTCAAAGGTGTTCAATAGGTTGTTTTGAAGGTGGTGAAGGGTGTTTTTGATTGAAGTCATCGGTGTTTTAGTAAGATATTAGTAGGATGTAATTGGGGTACTCAAATAGTGTTTTGGAAATGTTCAAGGTGTTTTTGAAGGTGTTCAAGAGTGTTTTGAGGTGTTCAAGGGTTATTTTGTTTTTGAGGTGTTGAAGGGTGTTGTTTGATTGTATTCAGCGGAGTTTTAGTAGTAATCAGTGTGGTAATTGGGAGGTACTCAAATTGTGTTTTTGGAAGTGTTTCAGTGTTGTTTGGAAAATGTTCAAGGTGTTAAAGGTGTTTTGAGTGTGTTCAAAATGTTGTTTTTGACAGGGTGATAGGGTTTGTTCAAGGGTGTTTTGAAGGTGTTCAAAGGTGTTTTTTTGGAAGGTGTAACAAATGATTATGAGAGCGTTTTTTGGGCGTGTTCAAGTAAGTGTTTGAGTTAGTTTTTGTGACTTTTTTTTTTTTCTGATGTATTGATTGTCCCCTTAATAACTTTAATGAACTAAAGGGTAATAAACGAAGAAAATGCTAGTCTGGAGACTGACGGGTATGAGAGTAATTTAATGAAAGTGCAGATAATTTAGAGATGTAATATCTTATTTGGGAGTACTCAAATAGTGGTTTTGGGAAATGTTCAAGGTGTTTTGAGTGTGTTCAATGTTGTTTTTGAAGGTGTTCAAGGGTTTTAGAATGGTGTTCAAAGGGTGTTTTGAAGGTGTTCAAAAAGGATTGTTTTGAAGAGTTCAAAGGTGTTTATGTGAGTATTCATATGATTATGAGAGGTGTTTTGGGAGTGTTTCAAAGTAAAGTGTTTGAGTTAGTTTTTTGTGACTTTATTTCCTGATGTATTGTGTACCCCTTAATAACTTTAATGAACTAAATGGGAGTTCTAAAAACGAGAAAATTGTGGGTGTTGTGGGGTGTGTTATTGTGTGTACGTGTGTGTTAGGGATTGTCATAGAGTTTTTTTTTTTTTTGTGAAAATCTTGGTATACAGTGATGAAATTAGTTAAAACGAGGTCAAAATTTGTTGGTAATTGATTGCCTGGGTAGTGTAGTCGACTTAGAGTTACCGAATAAAAGATGTTTAAGGGGTTGTGATGAGAATCGTTTAAATACGATATCGACTAGGTTGTTCGTGTAGGTGTCTCAGGGTGTTTATGTGAGTATTCAAAGGTATTGTTTTTTGAGGTGTACAATATGATTAAGAGAGTACTTATGATCAGGTGTTCAATGATGTGCAAGTAGTACTTATGAAGGTTGTTCTGGAGTATTCAGAGATGATTTGGGGGTGTTCGAATGATGTTTTTTGAGTATTTCAGTGTGGGTGTGGACAATGTATAAAGGTTTTTTTTGTGAGTATTCAAATGATTTATGACGAGGTGTTTTGAAGAGATGTTCAAAGTAAAAGTGCGTATTAACTAGTAATATGTATATTGTGAGTAGTGAAATTTAACGAAGTGGATGTAAGCGCTTGTGAGTGACTTTCTGATGCAAGTGTTCCTTAATTTAACTTTAATGAACTAACAAGGGTTAAACCGAGAAATTGGGTGTTATGAGTGAAAATTGTGAGGTGTTGGTTGGAGTGTAGAGTGTTTGGGAGGGTGGGGTAAAAGTGTAGACAAGATTTCTACCTTGTTGTGCGCGGTCATCACGTGACGTCACTGACATAGGTCGCGACTGATTCAACCTGTGTGCTGCGTGAGTCACTGCCGCCAGGTAAACGCTTTTTTTTTTAGTTCATTCTAACTTAATGAGAGGAATCTTTTTAGTTCATTTGTCTTACATGAGCGGAAACCTTTTAGTTCATTTAAAATTAATAAGGGGTAGATGTTTTAGACCAGTAGTAAGCATGCCCCATAGGAAGGAGTCTATTTTGAATGCTTACCCAGAGGGGGGATTCCAAAAACTTTGATCCGAGGAATTTCGAAAAACACCCATAGGAGGGAATCCAAAAACTTGGTATTATCGAGAAAATTTGTGGTTGTGAGGAGGGGGGTGAAAGTGGCGAGGGGTAAACAAAATTTGACTCCAAGGTGATCATAAGAAATTCAAAACCCCATAGGGGGGGGAATCCAAAAACTTGTTTTATCGAGAAAATTTTTTGGGGATTGGGGGGGGGAGTGAAAGTGGGAGGGGGAGGACCCTTAAAAATTGTCTGAGGAGATGAGAGAATTTCGAAACCCCCAAGGGGGGAAATGCACAAAAAAAACACTTGTACTATTCGAGAAATGTTTGGAGAATTGGGGGGGGAAAGTGGGAGGGGTAATCAAACTTTTGATCCAAAGAGATGGAGAAGAATTGAAAAAGAAAAACCCCATAGGGGGGATCCAAAAAAAAACTCTTGATCCGAGGAGATGGAGTCTTGGATTGTCGAGAAAATTTGAGGTGAAAGGAGGGGTACCAAAAAACTTGACCTCAAGGAGATGGAGGAATGTGATTTCGAGAAATTGTTTGGGGGATGGGTGTGAAAGGGGAAGGGGTCCAAAAAATTTGAACTCGGAGGAGATTGGAGAATTGATCAAAACCCATAGGGGGGGAATCAAAAACCCTTTGATCGAGAGAGATGGAGTGCACAAGAAAATGAAAATTAAAAAAAAAAAATTCGAAAAAAATCGGAAAAACTATTCGAGGCGCTGGGGCGTCCGGTGGACGTGCAGGGAAAGGCGCGCATGAAGGGAGGGGCGGGGGCTCGCGAAGGTGCGAGGGCGCTGGGGCGCACCGCGGGCGGGGCGGGCGCGCGCGGGCGGATACGCGCAGCGGGCGGGGGTCGCGAAAGGGCGCGGGCGGGCGCGCGGGCTCGCGCGGTGCGCGCGGGGAGGGTGGTCGGAAGGGGGGGTCGTGGGGTCGGGTGGTACTGGTTGGGGGTCAAGGGTGTGGTAGTCTCGGGGCGGGTCAGGGTCAAAAGGAAGTAACATAGGTGAGAAAAGGTGACCCTCAGTGTGGTCCTTGGACGGAAGGGTGCGCTCTGTCAGAAGGCCTACGGAGGGTGTGAGCTCTGTAGAACGTCTCCTAAACTGAAGGGTGCGCGCTTGTAGAAGGCTTTCGGAAGGGTGCCGCTCTTTTAGAAAATTATGACTATCGTAACTTTATTCGGACATGTACACAACCTCCATTTTACAGGCTTATCTCCCCAACAGCGAACCAGGTTGCTAAGTAGTTGTGATGGGGCCCCGTTCGTTTCAATGTGGACAGGTTCTAGCCAATGAGAAGATTTATTTTTTTTTTTTTTTTTTTTTTTTTTTTTTTTTTTTGGGTTTTGGAATCGCAGACGGTTATGTGGGTTCCACTCTCCTGTTTCCCTTGTCTTCCATTTAGAGCTGGTTGAGCAAGGTTGAATTCTTGTCGCGCTTTATTCTGCTGTGACTTACGTGGACATGGCAGTGCATATACTATCATTGTACTGGTTGCTACCTATTGCTGGTTCTAATTGCGTGCAACGCGATAATATAGTCTAAACTTTATTCTCTGCGTGTTTTTTTTGCTCCCATTACACGGGATAACAGGCATTTGGAATCCTGGGTTGTAATATGGGGGACTGTCTGGGAGGAACAACGAATAAAGGCCCTTCTTTAAAATATTTCGCTTTTCAGGCAGCATGGGTAAATCCTCTTTGGGTCATTGTCAAGTATGTAGTTAAAATCATTTTTGATTGCACTTGAGACTGCATTAAGGAGATAGACGGCGGTCAATTGTTTAACAGGTTTAGCAGTTCAACAAAGTATAGATCTCAAATATTAAAAATAGATTTCATAATACTTCATTAGGAGGTCATTAGGAATTACATAAACTTGTATAGATCACAAAAAGAATTTTATTGGCCCAAATATTAAGAAAGATGTGATGAATCATATTAGGTGTTTGCGAGAATGTTAGCAAGTTCCGGAAAACCTGGAATTTCATTAAACCCTGCACTCTCCAACCTATACTGTGCTGGCGAACTTTTGAGATTAAATTATTGATTGTGTAGGTCCTCTATAGGTCAAAGTTGGAAATCAGTATTTATTTACAAATTATTGGATAAAAGTAAAACAGATACCGGAAGAATTCCACATGAGTAGAATTATTAACTAAGTATTCTCAACGCTTTAACTAAATCATTTCTTGTTTTGGATTCCTAAAAACTATCAAAGTGATCTCAAAGGTATAACTTATCTGCCAAACGCATTTAGGAGAATTAATTAACTGGTTGGGATAATCCAACACCTTATTACTGCCTAATCATTTCAGTCCAGGCGCATGGAAAAGATTCCATCAGACATTAAAAACATTGATGCGAACTTTTAGGCATGCCTTTCTCTTCAAGACTGGGATGGAATCATTCATCCTTGCTGCATGTTTCAGTCGAGAGGAGGTGCAAAGAGTCTACAGGGTGTAGCCCGTTGGGAGCTGATCTTTTGGGCACATGTACGAGGTCCTCTTAGGGTGCTCAACGAAGGGATGGTTGGGGAGAGAGCGTAGATCACACTTAAACCGTCTATCAAGGTTGCGGTGGCAAGTCAGGTTCAGCAAGGACTAACCTGAAAGACAGCTCAAAGCAAGATGAAACAGAGGTATGACAATGATGCACAATTCCGCTCCTTCATCCAGGATTAGGAGACAAGGTGTTGTGCGGACCTATCCTGGCCACACTGAAAGCATAGATTGACCGGGACCTATGCAGATTGTAAGTAGATTATCGATGTAAATTATGTGGTGCTCATGATAAGACCTCAATAACTAAAAACTTACACACACTATCAATTAAAGTACTTCCCATACACAGTATAAAGTCTAAGTAATGACTATGTCTCTAACTCTGAGGACGACTCCTTATTTTTTGCTCCTCTATCTCTGAAATTAATATTAAACTTTTCAAATTCTGTCCTCATCAAGGATCCTAGCCTTTAAATGGAGGGATTTTTGAAATGCAAGCAACATAATTTAACGTTGTCTTCTACAGTCTATCTAATATTTTTCGGATGTGCCGCAAAAAATGTACGTTAGGTTATCATGATGTAGATGTGGAAGAAACTTAAACCAATTAAACTCTCCCCTACAGAGACTAATCCTGAAAAGAAGGCTACATTCAGAGGAGTAGAAATTTTTGCAAGGTAGTGAGTCTGTGCTGGATGATAGAGGTGACACCTGGTGGACAGTAGTGAGTCATGTGCTGGATGAATCCTGCTGGTTGAACATCGGTGGATCAGTAGTGAGTGTATGTTGATGGATGATTCCTGCCTGGTGACACCTCGTGGATCAGTAGTTGGTATGTGATGGATGATCTGATGGTGATACCCTCGGGAGGATCAGTAGTGAGTCTGTGCTGGATGATAGCTGGTGATACTCTCGGTGGATCCTGTAGTGAGTATCGTGGGTTGGGGGTATGGATGATTGCTGAGTGATACTAGGTGGTCCAGTAGTGAGTCATGTGGCGGGATGATTGTGGTGACACCTCGGTGGATCAGTTGTGAGTCATGTGTGGAAGATCATGCTGGTTTGAACCTACGGTGTATCAGTCGTGAGTCATTTGCTGTGCTGCTTGTGGTGGACACCCACGGTGGATCAGTAGTGAGTCAGCTGACTGGATGATCCTTGATGATGACACCTCGGTGGATTGGGATCAGTAGTGAAGTCTTGTGCTGGTTGTTCCTGTGGTGATACTCGGTGAATCAGTAGTGAGTCATCGTGTGGATGAGCCTGCTGGTGACACCTACGGTGGATCAGTAGTGAGTATGTGATGGATATCTGTGGTGACACTCGGTGGATAGTGCTGGTAGGTGTGGCTGATCTGACTGGTGAAACATCGGTGGCATCAGTGTGTGTATGTGCTGGATGATCTGCTGGTGACACCTCGGGGATCAGTAGTTAGTCATGTGCTGGATGATGGCTGGTGACACCTCGGTGGATCAGTAGTGGACGTGTGGATGATTTGTGGGGATACTTCGCGAGGATCAGAGTGAGTTTGTGCTGGATGATGTTACGGGTGATAACCTCGGTGATCAGTATGTGAGTCATGTGTGGATCGATCTTGCTGATGCATACGCGGTGGATCTGTAGTGATCATTGTGCCTGGATTATCCTGTGGTGACACTCGGTGGATCAGTCGCTGAGTATGTGTGGATGATCATGCTGGTTGACACCTCGCGTGTTGTATATAAGTAGTGCTTATGTGCTGGATGATTGTGTTACACATCGGTGGATCAGTAGTGTGAGTCATGTATAGCTGGATGTCCTGTGTACGAATGGTATCATAATACCGACATGTGAGTGTAAGAATGTGCAACATGTGCAAGATGTTGCATGTGTTACTATCATCTTTGTCGTTATTATATACATTGTAAAACTTGGATGATCTGCTGGTGACACTCTCGGTTGGAATCAGTAGTGAGTCATGTGTGGTGATCTGTGGTGATAAATCGGTGGATTCAGTACGTGAGTCATGTGTGGAGTTCCTGCTGGTGCACTCGGTGGATCAGTAGTGTGTCATGTGTGGATAATCTGCTGGTGACACTGGTGGATCAGTAGGTGAGTCATGTGACTGGATGATCTTGCTGTGACAACCTCGGTGCGATCAGTAGTGTTTTTCATAGTGCTGATGATCTGCTGTAGAACTCGGTGGATCCGTTGAAGTGAGTATGTGCTGAGTGATTCTGCTAGTGACAACTCGGTGTATCAGCAGTGAGGTCATGTGCTTGCGTGATCACTTGTTGTGACACTCGGTGGCAACTATATGTCTACATTGTGGATGATCCTGTGTGAACCTCGGTGGATCCGTAGTGAGTATGTTGGGTAATCTGCTCGGTGACACTCGGTTGAGTCAGTAGTGAGTCATGTGATCGTTGATATGCTGGTGCACCCTCCGGTGATCAGTAGTGAGTCATGTGCTGGATGATCACTTGTGGCAGGCAAAGAGTATCGTAACAGTAGTGAAGAAAGCGGTGGGGGGTCTCCTCGGAAAAAGGCCATGCGGCTGGGAGGTATCCCTGGCTAAAAGGCATGCGGCTGGAGGTCTCTCCGAAAAAATGATGCGGCTGGTAGAGGTCTCATCGGTATACGGGCCTTCATGAGCGAGGTAAACCGTTTAGGACCTGGAGTGGAGGGTCACCTTTTCAACCGAGGTGCTTAACTTCGGTTTGACCGTGACCTCGCCTCGAGACTACTCACACTTTGACCCACAACACAATAACCCCCCCACGACCCCCTTCTGCGACCCGCCCGCGCGCTCGCGCCGTCGCCGCCGGCGCCCTACGCGACCCGCCCGCGCGCGCCGCGAGCCCGCCCGCCCGCGCGCCGCGCGCCCTTCGCGAGCCCCGCGCGCCTTTGCTGCGCTTCTGCAGGTCATCGGATGCCCCGCGGCTCGATTTTTTCGATTTTTTTCGAATTATTTTATGTATTTCATCTTTCTTGTGTATCCATTCTGGGCTCAAGTTTTGGATTCTATGGCGGTTTTTCGAAATTCTCATTTATCGATACAATTTTATGGGTACCTCCTTTCACCCCCATCCCAAAACAATTTCTCGAATCAAAATTCTCAATCTCCTTGGATCAAGTTTTTTTTTTGGGTACCTCTTTTACCAATTTTCTCGACAATAATGACTCATATCTCGGATAAGTTTTAGGATCCCCCCTATGGTGTTTTCGATAATTCTCCATCTCCTGGATCAAATTTTGGAATTTACCCCTCCCACTTTCACCCCCATTCCACAAATTTTTCTCGCTATTACAAGTTTTTGCATTCCCTATGGGGTTTCGAAATTTCCAATCTCGATCAAATTTTTAAGGTTCCCCCTCCACTTTCACCCCACCTCACCAATCCAAAATTTTCGCCTCATACCCAGTTTTTGGATTTCCCCCTATGCGGGTTTTGAAATTCTTCTTTACAACATGGAACAAATTTTTGTCTTCCCCCACCTTTAACCAACAAAATTTTTTCTAACTACCCAGATTTATGATTTCTCTATGGTTAAACGACCATTATGTCTCCATTATTTGTAATCCATGTTTGTAATCTTACCAATTAACCACTATTGTTATTTACCAACTTAACCCATTCTTATTATTAAAAATGAAACACTTTCGCTATAAAGTCTATGAAATACAAATTTTATCATACTTTCACATGACACCAAAGCTAGATACTCTGTTATATATACCTTCCATGATAAAATACTCAATTTATATCTTATATATTATTCCTAATTACATTTTACAAATACACTCTCAACTCCCTACCAAACAATATTAACACTATCCTAAATTAAAACCAAACTAAAAACCTAACCTTTTCCCTCAATCTAACATAAACACCAATACCAACACACCCAAACCACAACTCTAACATAAAACAAATCACAACAAACCAAAATCCACCCATAAAACAAACCCATCCCACACTCTGCCCCCAAATCCCCCACAACATTCACACCTCCAAACCTACAAACACAAATCAAACCTCAAAACAACAAATACAACCCAAATACACAATCAACCCCAATCAATAAAACCCAAAACACCCCAAAATAAAAAAAATACCAACAACCTACCACACACAAAACCCCAAACATAAAAACAAATACACATCCCTTAAAACCCCCCACCCCCCAAATCACCCCTCCCCCCCCCAAAAAATAAAAAAAAACTAAAAACCTAAAACTTTTCCACACTCCTACACACCAAAAAAATCCAAACAAAATCAACCACCCCAATCAACACCAAATCCAACCCAATCAACCCCCAATCCCAACCCCCAAATCCCACCCCAATCAATAAAAATCTACACCCTCAAAAACCCCCCAACACCAAACAAACAAAACCACAATAATACTTAAAAATAAAAACAAAAAACAAACCTTTTTAACTCCAACCACCCAAAACCATCAAACCAATACACATCCACAATCCATACACCCCACAAATCCCACCCCAAATCCCAAATCCAAACCATCCAACCACATCTCACAACAAAAAAACTAACACCCCAAACAACCTCCAACCCCAAATCAACCCAAATCCAAACAAATCTACAGACCCATCACACACCCTCATCAACACCCCAACACCCAAATCCAAATCCACCACCCCCCAAATATACCACCAACCATCAAACCCTCATCCAACCCCCCCCAACCCAACCCAAATCCCAAATCCCCAAACACAAATATACACCACCATCAACACCCCTATCAAACCAACAAAATCCCCACCCCCACCAACAAATCCCAACCCCAAATCCCAAAACCCAAACAAAATCCACCAAAATCCAAATCAACCAATCCCCAATCAAACCCCAAATCCCACCCCCTCCATAACAAATACCCAAACCCCATCCCAAACCCCAAAATTACACAACATACACACCCATCACACCCCCACACCACCTACCCCCCACCCCCCCCCACCAAAAAAATAAAACAAAAAAACAATCCCTACCCACCAACACCCAAAAAATAACTTATAACACAATAACCTTCCCCCCCCCCAACCCCACCTCCACATCAACCCCCACCAAATTTACCACAACCCATCAAAACACCCCTATAACCCAACCCAACCAATCCAACCCCAATCCAAACCCAAATCCAAACCAAACCATCCCCCCGCCAAACCCCCAAATCTAACAACCCATCAACCACACCCTATTCCAACCCACCCCAAACACAACCCCAATCCCCACCCCATACCCCACCCCCCAAATCCCAAACCCCATTTCCCCCTACCCAAACCAAATCACCACAATTACTAACACAACACACCAATTCCTCTACACATACAATAACATACAACACACCAACCACCTTTAACCCTACAACCTAATCAAATAGACAATTCCCACACCCTTAACCTTCCCCCCCCATATATTACTACAAATCACACTGTAAAACAAAAAACACCATGACTACATCAAAACACCACCAAAATCCCATAAATAAGCTCAAACACATAACACACCAACAACACCCCACTAGTATTTTATTATTTATATATTTTTTTAATTAAATTCATCAGAAAGTCCAAACCCCACTCCATTAAATATCGTTCTTCCCTTTTAGTTCAATAACGTATACTCCGTTTCCCTTAATCAGAAAATAAACCCCCCCCCTTATAACGTCTTTTTCGGTATCTCTAGTTGAACCAAAACAATCCAAACACCAATCACATACAACACAACACAACACAATCACAAAATCCCTAACCTAGCTAACCTATACTACCTTATCTAACCTAACTCAAAACCCTAACCTTAACCTAAATGTATAAAACTAGCTAATAACTAACTACTTACCTAACTTATCCTAACTAACCTCAGCCTAACTAACCTAACTTACATAACTAAACTAACCTACCGACACCTACCCTCACCGTAACCATACCTAAATAACCTAGTCCTAACTCTCACTAACTAAATAACCTCACAACTCACTAACTAACCTAGCCTAACTAATTAATAACTAACCTAATACCTAACTAACTAACCAACCTATTTACCTACTACTATAGCGAACCTATCCTAACCAATAAAATATATTGGAACAATTCCAAAATCATTAGAGTAACCACGCAAACAATGTCACGAAACCTAATTGGATATTACAAATTAGTTTGAAAACTTTATGTCAAAACGAACATTATTTTCTTGTTGGTAAAACCCATCCATTACTGATCATTACTCGATTTCGATGAAGCACTGTTCCTGTCTGAGAGAATATTGTGGTCACCCCCAATGGTGTAATGCGCTTCACAAGGTCGCAACATAAACCTAGCGTCATCTCAGGACGGAAAGGCGCCATGTATGAGGGTACATCAAGGAGAATATATCTCTTTAGACCTATGGTTATCCTACGCTAACCTAAAAATATTTAACTAACTCACATCACCTAAAGAACAACTACATCATCAATCACCTCTATCTAAACTAACCTACCTAAACCTACCCAATAACTCCATCAAAACTCTATCTCATACTAATATCCTAAACTCCATAACAACACCTCGAATATACCTAACTTAATAACTAACTTACCTAACTACGAATAACCTAAACTAACCTAACCTATCTAACAGTCCAACCTAACCTAACCTAACTATCCTAACTAACCTAACCTAACTAACCTAACTTATCTAAGCTACCTAACCTATTATCTAACTACCCTATCTACACATAACCTTAACACTGACCAACTTTGAACACTTGAACACAACACTGTCTTCTACAAAGAATGCTCTGTCCAAATAATTTGAACGCACTTCAACAAAATACTCTCATCAAACATCGAATATCAAAAAAACCCTATGATTCTAAAAAACTCCATGAATAATGAAAATCACGTCAAAATCCCTCCCTGGAAGATACCGTTCAGATATATAAATCACATCTAACATCTTTTTATAGAAATCCATCAAAATCACTATAACAAGAACTCTTCCCCATTTGGCGAATAAAAAAAACAGCATGCACATAACCACTCCCCACCATAGTAATGATTCACCATCAACTGAAAAAATATTTATACACAATAAATATACGCACTCACCAACTACAATCACCATGCTTCACTTACCTCAAAATCACTAATATCAAGACAAACAATCATTTTTTATAAAACATTTCACACAACACAACCAACAAACATTCTATTTGACAATATCTAAGCGCCCATACCTCATCTACCACCAAAACTACGAGTTCACACTCACAGGACCGACGAGCTCACCTCAGTGACCGTCAACACTCCTTTGTGTTATTGGTGGTTGGTAACTACACACTAACCCTTGTTTCAACCTGTGCGTACCCTACACTATCTAAGAACATATTATCCAAGACGATTACAGATATTATGATCCAACACCAAGATACAGAAACACCATTTTATAAATATACTACACAAAATCACGATCACCAATTCCATATCATGTTTACCGTCATTCTATCAACACTAATCACAAAGCATCACCAAACATAAATTAAGATCATGCATCTCAAAATATCTATGAATCAATGAAAACACTTATTTATAAACCTTCGACAAAATAAGATACACAAAATACCACCCCTCTTCTCCAACATCTATATACATAACATGAGCACTATAAAATAATCTCTATCACAAAAACATAATGATACACAAACACCCACTATTATACATCATCAATTGAAATTTAAGAAATGAGCATACACACAAAAGCTTTGACATTCAACCTCCAACTTAGACATTACACATCACCCTAAAACTTTCCTTCATTATTTATTTCCGTATATTCTAGGGCTGTTTTAACCCCGACGCGATACACCACGACGTGGAGCCAGAGTGTAGTAGGTGGTAGTTGTACGTGAGTGATGGTTCTTGGCTCTAAGTCGTGATGGACACCAGTCGGGGTAAAACAGCTATAGGAGATAGACGGAATGATAAGAAGGAAAGTTTTAGGGGTGATGTGTATGTCTTAGTTGTGAGGTGAATGTGTAGGATTTGGTGTGTTTGTTCTCATGTCTTAAATTTCAAATTGAATGTTAATTATGAGAGAGGGCTGTTTGTGTATTATTAATTTTTTAGTTGTTAGTGATATGTTATAGTGCTATGTTATGTTATACGATGTTGGTGGAAGTGTTGTGTATTTTTGGGTATTGTCTTATTTTTGTGCGAATTTTTAAAAAAAGTAAGTGTTTCAGTGATCATAGTAGTTTTGAGTTGCATGATCTTAGATTTTTTTGGTGATTTAGGTGATTATATGTTGATAGTTGACGGAAACATATATGGAATGGTGATCGTGATTTTTCGTGTGGACAATTTTAAAAATGTCGCTGTTTTTGTGATCTGGGTTGTTTGGGGATCATAAATTCTGGTAATCTGTCTTGGATATAGTGATCGTAGATATGTAGGGTACAACAAGGTTCGAAAAATGGGGGGGTTAGGTGTGATGTTACAACACATGTAAACAACAATGGGTGTGTGACGTCACTGGAGGTGAGCTCGTGGTCTGTGGAGCGTGAGACAATAGTGTGTTGAGTGGTAGTGAGGTGAGGTGCGTTCGATAATGTTCAAATATGATTTTTTTTTGTGTGTGTGTGTGTGTGAAATGTTTATAAAAAATGATTGTTTTCTGTGATATTAGTGATTTTGAGGTAAGGTGAAATGGGTGAGATTGAGATTGGTGATTGTCTTTTATTTTGTGTGTGTATAAGATTGGTTTTCAGTGATGGTGATTCATGACTATGTGTTTGCGTATTACGGTTTGTAGTTCATGCTTTTTTTTTTTATCGCGACCCAATGGGGATGGGAGTTCTTGGTTATAGTGATTTGAGGGGATTTTATTAACAAAGAGCATGTTAGATGGTGATGTTAAAACTTAGATTCCTGGTGATTTTGAGGTGATTGGCAGTATTCAGTGGTGATCTTGGTGTACTTCCGTAGTGTTTTTTGGGAGTATCGGAGGTTGTGTGATGGTTGTTTTCTTGAAGGTGTTCAAATGATGTGCAGACGAATTTTCTGAAGAAGATCAGTGGTGTTCAGAGTTGTTGGTCAAAGTTAGTCAGTGTTTAGGTTTAGGTTAGGATAGGGATTCGGTTAGTAATAAGTTAGGTTAGGTTTATCTTAGGAATAAGTTATAGGTTAGCGTTAGTTCTCGGTTAGGTTGGAATAGGTTTAGTTAGGTTAGGTTGGGAAGGTTTGGATATAGGATAGGTGAGTTGGTTAGGTTCGGTAGGTTGGTAAGGTTAGGTTAGGGTTAAGTTAGGTATATTCGCAGGTGTTTGATGGAGTTAGGTTAGGTTAGGATACGGTTAGGTTAGGTTAGGATAGGTGGTGTTTGATGGAGTTAGCGTTTGGGTCTAGGTATAGGTTAGTTTATGGTTAGGATAGAGGTGCAATGATGGAGTTAGGTTAGGTTCGGTTAGGTGAGGTTAGGTTAGGTTAGGAATTGGTTAGGTTTAGGTTAGGTTGAGGATAGAAAGTTGGTAGGAAAGAAGATGATTTTCTACATTGGATGTTACAGCTTAATGGCGCCTGTCTGTCCTGAGTTGAGCAGGTGTTATGTTCTACTTGGGTGGAAGCGCATTACACCATGTGTTGTGGGGTCCAATTGAGTCTCTCAGAGCGAGGACGTGCTTCTATTCGGGAAATCGAGTAAATATTTTAACATTGTGTGTGTTTTACCAACCAGCATTAAGTTCGAATTTACGATTACTTTTATTCCAACCTAATTTGGAACTATCCAAAATGGACGTCGTTCACATAAGTAATTCTGGTAGTACTTTCTCATGTATTTTGGAAGTGGTCCAGATTTATTTTAGGTTAGGTTAAGGATAGGTTCGGCTAGGTAAGGTTTGGTAAGGTTTAAGATAGGGTTAGGTTAGGTTACGTGTTGTATAGGGTAGGTTAGGTAGGTTAGGTTAAAGGTGGTTTAGGCTAAGGTTAGGTTAGGTTAGGTTGGGTTAGGTTTAAGTTTGGTCTAGGTTCAGGTTTGGCTAGGTAATCGTTAGGTAGGTTTAGTGTTAGGGCTAGGTTCGGTTAGGTTAGGTAGGTTAGGTTAAGTTAGGTCTAGTTAGGCTAGGTTTGGTTAGGATAATTTCAGGTAAGGTACTAGGTTAGGTATAGGTTAGGCCTAGGTTAGGATAAGTTAGGTTAGGTCTTAGGTTAGGTTACGGTTAGGTTTGGATAGTTAGTAGGGTTAGGCTAGGTTAGGGATGTGTGTGTATGTGTGTGTGTGTGTGTGTGTGTGGAAGTGGGAGTGGGTGTATGTGGGATGTGGGTTGTTGTTGTCGAACTAGAGAATACCGAAAAGGACGTTTTACCGTGGGTTGTTTTATGTGACCTTTTATGATGTAGTGTTGCCCTTATTAACTTTAATTGCAAACTTAAAGGTTAAAACGAGAAAAAAATGGGAGGTGTGGGGTGTTGTGACCTTTTGATGAAATTAGATAAAACGAGAAAAAATTGTGTGTGTTGTGGGTTGTGAGGGTGTTTGTGGATGAGGGTCGTGGATCTTAGTGCTATGTTGGGATTTTGGTGGTGTTTTGAGTGTAATTCAGTGGTGCTTTTAGTTATTCAGTGGGGGTATATGGGAGTATTAAAAAATGGTGTTTTTGGAAGTGTTCAGTGCTTGTTTGGAATGGTCAATGGTGTTCAAAGGTGTTTTGAAGTGTGTTCAAAATGTTGTTTTTTTGAGGTGATCAGGGGTGTTCTAGGGTGTTTTCTGTAGGCGTTTTTCAAAGGTGTTTTGAGGTTATTCAAAGGTGTTTTGAGTGTGCTTCAAATGCTTGTGAGAGTGTGTTGAATGTGTCTCAAATGTGTTTTGAATGTTGTTCCAAAGTGTTTTTGAAGGTTGTTGAAGGGTGTTTGTGTGTAGTTCATGGGTGTTTGAAGGTGAATGAGAGTGTTTTGATTGAATTCAGCAGGGTTTTTGGAGTAATCAGTGGATGTAATTGGGAGGAAGAGTACTCTAATGTGTTTTTTGGAAGTGTTTCAGTGTTGATTGGAAATGTTCAACAGGTGTCTTTTTTGAAAGTGAATTCAGAGTGTTATTGAAGGTGTTCAAGGGTTTTGAAGTGTTGAAGGGTGTTTTGAGTGAATTCAGGTGTTTTAGTAGTAATCAGTGGTGTAATTGGGAGTACTCAAAATAGTGTTTTGGAATGATATGGTGTTCTGGATGTGGGTGTTGTGGGTGTTGTTGTGAACTAGAGTTACACGAAAAAAAAAATGTCTTTAAGCTGGGTTGGTGTTGGGGAATTTTTCTGATGAAATTAATAAATCGAGAAAAATGTGGGTGTTGTGCGGTTGTGGGTGTTGTGGGATGTGGGTGTTGATCCTTTGTTTATGGTGTTTTGGTGGTGTTTGAGTGTATTAGTGGTGTTTTAGTATTCAGTGGTGATATTTTGGGAGTATCAAAATGGAGTTTTTGGATAAGTGTTCTCAGTGTTGTTTGGAAATGTTCAAAGGTGTTCAATAGGTGTTTAGACGTGTGTTAAATGTTTAGTTTTTTGAGGTGATCAAGGGTGTTCAAGCGGTGTTTTGAATTTGTTCAAACGGTGTTCAAATGTGTTTTGCGTGTGTTCACAATGATTATGGCGTGTTTTGAATGTGTTTCAAAGGAGTTATGAAGGTGTTCCAAAGGTGTTTTGAAGGTGTTGAAGGGTTTGAGTGTGTTTCAAGGGGTTGTTGAAGGTGATGAAGGGTGTTTTGATTGAATTCACTAGCGGTGTTTTAGTGGAAATCAGTGGTGTAATTGGGAGTAATAAAAATAGTGTTTTCGGAAATGTTCAAGGTGTTCAAAGGTGTTTTGAAGTGTTGAAGGGTGTTTTGATTGGATTCAGCGGGGTTTGCTGTTTTAGTTAGTATTCCACAGTGGTGTAATTGGAGTACTCAACTTGTGTTTTTTGGAAGGTGTTCAAAGGTGTTCAATAGGTTGTTTTGAAGGTGGTGAAGGGTGTTTTTGATTGAAGTCATCGGTGTTTTAGTAAGATATTAGTAGGATGTAATTGGGGTACTCAAATAGTGTTTTGGAAATGTTCAAGGTGTTTTTGAAGGTGTTCAAGAGTGTTTTGAGGTGTTCAAGGGTTATTTTGTTTTTGAGGTGTTGAAGGGTGTTGTTTGATTGTATTCAGCGGAGTTTTAGTAGTAATCAGTGTGGTAATTGGGAGGTACTCAAATTGTGTTTTTGGAAGTGTTTCAGTGTTGTTTGGAAAATGTTCAAGGTGTTAAAGGTGTTTTGAGTGTGTTCAAAATGTTGTTTTTGACAGGGTGATAGGGTTTGTTCAAGGGTGTTTTGAAGGTGTTCAAAGGTGTTTTTTTGGAAGGTGTAACAAATGATTATGAGAGCGTTTTTTGGGCGTGTTCAAGTAAGTGTTTGAGTTAGTTTTTGTGACTTTTTTTTTTTTCTGATGTATTGATTGTCCCCTTAATAACTTTAATGAACTAAAGGGTAATAAACGAAGAAAATGCTAGTCTGGAGACTGACGGGTATGAGAGTAATTTAATGAAAGTGCAGATAATTTAGAGATGTAATATCTTATTTGGGAGTACTCAAATAGTGGTTTTGGGAAATGTTCAAGGTGTTTTGAGTGTGTTCAATGTTGTTTTTGAAGGTGTTCAAGGGTTTTAGAATGGTGTTCAAAGGGTGTTTTGAAGGTGTTCAAAAAGGATTGTTTTGAAGAGTTCAAAGGTGTTTATGTGAGTATTCATATGATTATGAGAGGTGTTTTGGGAGTGTTTCAAAGTAAAGTGTTTGAGTTAGTTTTTTGTGACTTTATTTCCTGATGTATTGTGTACCCCTTAATAACTTTAATGAACTAAATGGGAGTTCTAAAAACGAGAAAATTGTGGGTGTTGTGGGGTGTGTTATTGTGTGTACGTGTGTGTTAGGGATTGTCATAGAGTTTTTTTTTTTTTTGTGAAAATCTTGGTATACAGTGATGAAATTAGTTAAAACGAGGTCAAAATTTGTTGGTAATTGATTGCCTGGGTAGTGTAGTCGACTTAGAGTTACCGAATAAAAGATGTTTAAGGGGTTGTGATGAGAATCGTTTAAATACGATATCGACTAGGTTGTTCGTGTAGGTGTCTCAGGGTGTTTATGTGAGTATTCAAAGGTATTGTTTTTTGAGGTGTACAATATGATTAAGAGAGTACTTATGATCAGGTGTTCAATGATGTGCAAGTAGTACTTATGAAGGTTGTTCTGGAGTATTCAGAGATGATTTGGGGGTGTTCGAATGATGTTTTTTGAGTATTTCAGTGTGGGTGTGGACAATGTATAAAGGTTTTTTTTGTGAGTATTCAAATGATTTATGACGAGGTGTTTTGAAGAGATGTTCAAAGTAAAAGTGCGTATTAACTAGTAATATGTATATTGTGAGTAGTGAAATTTAACGAAGTGGATGTAAGCGCTTGTGAGTGACTTTCTGATGCAAGTGTTCCTTAATTTAACTTTAATGAACTAACAAGGGTTAAACCGAGAAATTGGGTGTTATGAGTGAAAATTGTGAGGTGTTGGTTGGAGTGTAGAGTGTTTGGGAGGGTGGGGTAAAAGTGTAGACAAGATTTCTACCTTGTTGTGCGCGGTCATCACGTGACGTCACTGACATAGGTCGCGACTGATTCAACCTGTGTGCTGCGTGAGTCACTGCCGCCAGGTAAACGCTTTTTTTTTTAGTTCATTCTAACTTAATGAGAGGAATCTTTTTAGTTCATTTGTCTTACATGAGCGGAAACCTTTTAGTTCATTTAAAATTAATAAGGGGTAGATGTTTTAGACCAGTAGTAAGCATGCCCCATAGGAAGGAGTCTATTTTGAATGCTTACCCAGAGGGGGGATTCCAAAAACTTTGATCCGAGGAATTTCGAAAAACACCCATAGGAGGGAATCCAAAAACTTGGTATTATCGAGAAAATTTGTGGTTGTGAGGAGGGGGGTGAAAGTGGCGAGGGGTAAACAAAATTTGACTCCAAGGTGATCATAAGAAATTCAAAACCCCATAGGGGGGGGAATCCAAAAACTTGTTTTATCGAGAAAATTTTTTGGGGATTGGGGGGGGGAGTGAAAGTGGGAGGGGGAGGACCCTTAAAAATTGTCTGAGGAGATGAGAGAATTTCGAAACCCCCAAGGGGGGAAATGCACAAAAAAAACACTTGTACTATTCGAGAAATGTTTGGAGAATTGGGGGGGGAAAGTGGGAGGGGTAATCAAACTTTTGATCCAAAGAGATGGAGAAGAATTGAAAAAGAAAAACCCCATAGGGGGGATCCAAAAAAAAACTCTTGATCCGAGGAGATGGAGTCTTGGATTGTCGAGAAAATTTGAGGTGAAAGGAGGGGTACCAAAAAACTTGACCTCAAGGAGATGGAGGAATGTGATTTCGAGAAATTGTTTGGGGGATGGGTGTGAAAGGGGAAGGGGTCCAAAAAATTTGAACTCGGAGGAGATTGGAGAATTGATCAAAACCCATAGGGGGGGAATCAAAAACCCTTTGATCGAGAGAGATGGAGTGCACAAGAAAATGAAAATTAAAAAAAAAAAATTCGAAAAAAATCGGAAAAACTATTCGAGGCGCTGGGGCGTCCGGTGGACGTGCAGGGAAAGGCGCGCATGAAGGGAGGGGCGGGGGCTCGCGAAGGTGCGAGGGCGCTGGGGCGCACCGCGGGCGGGGCGGGCGCGCGCGGGCGGATACGCGCAGCGGGCGGGGGTCGCGAAAGGGCGCGGGCGGGCGCGCGGGCTCGCGCGGTGCGCGCGGGGAGGGTGGTCGGAAGGGGGGGTCGTGGGGTCGGGTGGTACTGGTTGGGGGTCAAGGGTGTGGTAGTCTCGGGGCGGGTCAGGGTCAAAAGGAAGTAACATAGGTGAGAAAAGGTGACCCTCAGTGTGGTCCTTGGACGGAAGGGTGCGCTCTGTCAGAAGGCCTACGGAGGGTGTGAGCTCTGTAGAACGTCTCCTAAACTGAAGGGTGCGCGCTTGTAGAAGGCTTTCGGAAGGGTGCCGCTCTTTTAGAAAATTATGACTATCGTAACTTTATTCGGACATGTACACAACCTCCATTTTACAGGCTTATCTCCCCAACAGCGAACCAGGTTGCTAAGTAGTTGTGATGGGGCCCCGTTCGTTTCAATGTGGACAGGTTCTAGCCAATGAGAAGATTTATTTTTTTTTTTTTTTTTTTTTTTTTTTTTTTTTTTTGGGTTTTGGAATCGCAGACGGTTATGTGGGTTCCACTCTCCTGTTTCCCTTGTCTTCCATTTAGAGCTGGTTGAGCAAGGTTGAATTCTTGTCGCGCTTTATTCTGCTGTGACTTACGTGGACATGGCAGTGCATATACTATCATTGTACTGGTTGCTACCTATTGCTGGTTCTAATTGCGTGCAACGCGATAATATAGTCTAAACTTTATTCTCTGCGTGTTTTTTTTGCTCCCATTACACGGGATAACAGGCATTTGGAATCCTGGGTTGTAATATGGGGGACTGTCTGGGAGGAACAACGAATAAAGGCCCTTCTTTAAAATATTTCGCTTTTCAGGCAGCATGGGTAAATCCTCTTTGGGTCATTGTCAAGTATGTAGTTAAAATCATTTTTGATTGCACTTGAGACTGCATTAAGGAGATAGACGGCGGTCAATTGTTTAACAGGTTTAGCAGTTCAACAAAGTATAGATCTCAAATATTAAAAATAGATTTCATAATACTTCATTAGGAGGTCATTAGGAATTACATAAACTTGTATAGATCACAAAAAGAATTTTATTGGCCCAAATATTAAGAAAGATGTGATGAATCATATTAGGTGTTTGCGAGAATGTTAGCAAGTTCCGGAAAACCTGGAATTTCATTAAACCCTGCACTCTCCAACCTATACTGTGCTGGCGAACTTTTGAGATTAAATTATTGATTGTGTAGGTCCTCTATAGGTCAAAGTTGGAAATCAGTATTTATTTACAAATTATTGGATAAAAGTAAAACAGATACCGGAAGAATTCCACATGAGTAGAATTATTAACTAAGTATTCTCAACGCTTTAACTAAATCATTTCTTGTTTTGGATTCCTAAAAACTATCAAAGTGATCTCAAAGGTATAACTTATCTGCCAAACGCATTTAGGAGAATTAATTAACTGGTTGGGATAATCCAACACCTTATTACTGCCTAATCATTTCAGTCCAGGCGCATGGAAAAGATTCCATCAGACATTAAAAACATTGATGCGAACTTTTAGGCATGCCTTTCTCTTCAAGACTGGGATGGAATCATTCATCCTTGCTGCATGTTTCAGTCGAGAGGAGGTGCAAAGAGTCTACAGGGTGTAGCCCGTTGGGAGCTGATCTTTTGGGCACATGTACGAGGTCCTCTTAGGGTGCTCAACGAAGGGATGGTTGGGGAGAGAGCGTAGATCACACTTAAACCGTCTATCAAGGTTGCGGTGGCAAGTCAGGTTCAGCAAGGACTAACCTGAAAGACAGCTCAAAGCAAGATGAAACAGAGGTATGACAATGATGCACACTTTCCCAAGTCCAGCACATCGAGGGCTTACTCTACCATTGAAAAAGAAAGCCCTCGCGCTGGTACTGGCTTTGGAGCATTTCGATGTTTATGTGGGCCAGACATCGCACGTGGTCACAGTCTACAGTGATCACAATCCTCTAGTATATCTCCAAGCCATGAAGAACGACAACACAAGGCTCATGCACTGGACGCTAAGGCTGCAGACCTATAATATTTCCATTAAATATATTGCCGGCAAAGAAAATATGTTGGCAGACTCTTTATCTAGAGTATAATATTTTATTTAGGTTAGGATGTTATTTGTGGTAACCCCTTTTCACGCTCTTTTTTTTATACCCTGGTGTGGGTTTTTTTTTTAATGAGGGGATGTGGGCTACCGTCCGCCTGTATCTTGGACCTATGCTAGCCTGTCTGACTGTTGTCTCACTCTAAGTTTAGGGTTTGGCTTTTGGTCACGAGAAAAGCTGAGCTCTATCTAAGAGTTGGATGGTGGAGAGGAAAGGCGGTCCCATTATTTTGTGCCATGGCGGCACTGTTACAACTGGAGGTTTGGCAGCCTAATCCTGAGCCTTCTCGGGGTGGGGGTGTGGCATGCAAAGAGTACGTAACCTTTATTCGGCGCATGTACACACCCTCATTTACAGGCTATCTCTCCCAACCAGCGAACCAGGTTGCTAAGAGTTGGTGATGGGGCCCCGTCGTTCAACTAGTGACCAGGTTCTAGCCAATAAGAAGATGGTTTTGGCAATCGCAGAGGTTATGTGGGTACCGCTCTCCTGTCTGCCCTTGTCATTCCCATTCTAGAGCTGGTTGAAGCACGGTCTGCTATCTTGTGGCTTCTATTTCTGCTTTGCTTACCGTGGAGTGCACTATACTTATCACTGTACATAGTGTACATATTGCTGTTCTAAATTGGTGAAGGATAATACAAGTCTAAACTTTTTCTGCTGTGTTTATTTTGCTCCCATTACACCCGGGATAACAGGCCATTTGGAATCCTGGGTTGTAATAATCCTACTGGTGACACATCGGTGGATCAGTAGTGAGTCATGTACTGGGTGATCCTGCTAGTGACACCTCGGTGGATCAGTAGTGAGTCATGTGCTGGATGATCCTACTGGTGGCACCTCGGTGGATCAGTAGTGAGACTGTGCTGGATGATCCTGCTGGTGGCACCTCGGTGGATCAGTAGTGAGTCATATGCTGGATGGTCCTGCTGGTGACACCTCGGTGGATCAGTAGCGAGTCATATGCTGGATGATCCTGCTGGTGACACCTCGGTGGATTAGTAGTGAGACATGTGCTGGATGATCCTGCTGGTGGCACCTCGGTGGATCAGTAGTGAGTCATGTGCTGGATGATCCTGCTGGTGACACCTCGGTGGATCAGTAGTGAGTCATGTGCTGGATGATCCTGCTGGTGACACATCGGTGGATCAGTAGTGAGACATATGCTGGATGATCCTGCTGGTGACACCTCGGTGGATCAGTAGTGAGTCATGTGCTGGATGATCCTGCTGGTGACACATCGGTGGATCAGTAGTGAGTCATATGCTGGATGATCCTGCTGGTGACACCTCGGTGGATCAGTAGGGAGACATGTGCTGGATGATCCTGCTGGTGGCACCTCGGTGGATCAGTAGTGAGTCATGTGCTGGATGATCCTGCTGGTGACACCTCGGTGGATCAGTAGTGAGTCATGTGCTGGATGATCCTACTGGTGACACCTCGGTGGATCAGTAGGGAGACATGTGCTGGATGATCCTGCTGGTGACACCTCGGTGGATCAGTAGTGAGTCATGTGCTGGATGATCCTACTGGTGACACCTCGGTGGATCAGTAGTGAGTCATATGCTGGATGATCCTGCTGGTGACACCTCGGTGGATCAGCAGTGAGACATGTGCTGGATGATCCTGCTTGTAATTTTCCACCTCATCCCTATTTTGGAATTTGAAGTGATCTAATTGTATTTGTGTCCACTTGTGATGACTGAGACTGGTGGTTTTGTTCCGGGATCGGTATATCATGTTGTGGAACTTGTGTGAAGCTCCCAGTCAACTTTAGCCTGGACTGTAAACACAAAGTCTTCTCTGTTTATTTTGATAATTTTTCCTTTTGTGCACCAGTTAAATGAACATGGTTATCTTTGGTTTTTTTAACTGTAAAATACAAATTTAAAAGAAAATTTTTTTTG
>NW_026504041.1:0-11650 GCF_026875155.1 Cherax quadricarinatus
AGGGAAAAAAGGAAAGGAGTTTTAAAGAAAATCATCACAGAAATAGGGGGGAAAAAGGAAGGGACGAAAAATTTTTAAATTTTCAGAGAATGGGGGGGTACCGAAGGAGAAAAACCGGGACCATTCAAGCTGTTTCCCTCAGGCCCGGGAAACGTGGGAACAGGATCCTCCAAGAGAAACCCGATTGAAATATCGAAGATTTAACAAGAGGGGGGGCCTGGGACAGAGACAGAAAAAATTTTCAGAACGACATCAGTGAGGGAGAGGAAAAAAAAGGAAAAGGGAGCAAAAAAAAGGGAACAAGGGGGAAACCCAGCAGAGGTCATCAAAAGCGGGACAAAAAACAGCAACCCCCAAAGCCACAAAAAAAAACCAAATTTACCCCCAATAAAACCTATCAAACCACCCCAAAACCCCCTTTAAATCCAAAACCCAAAATCCCCCCCAACACCAAGAAAAGGGAAACCCCAAACCGTGGGGCCAAGGTCTCCCCCCTCACGGGCCCCCCCAAACCCCAGTTTTGGGAAAGGGAAAAACTAAAGGTATGGTACACAAACGCTGGGGGAATAACAAATAATTGGGAAAGGAGTGGCAAAAAAGGGGCCAAAAAAGCATCACCGGCATAATGGCTCTCACAGAAACCCAACTTACAGGAAATTTTATACGATGCCTTTCCTTTCCAAGGGGGATACCAAAATCCTGGGAAAGGACAGAGGGAACAGGGGGGGGGGAGGGGGGCCCTTTGCGAAAAAAATTTCGCTGGAATTTTGATGAGCTGGAGAGAGGAGATAGCGGAGAAGAAAGTGATTACATATGGGAACATTTCCCCTTTGGAGGTCCCAAGGGGGTAATACAGTGATGTATAACCCACCACAGAACGCGGGAAGGCAAGGCAAGAGTACGCGGAGAAATTTGAGCGATGGTTGAAAACCTGGCTAGGTGCCAGAAGAGCTCATCCCAGGGGGAAAAAGCCCCTGATCATGGGGATTAAAAACCAAAAGGTGATGATTGGGAGAACTTGGGACCCACAGGGGGGCCAAGATACTTGGGGGCAAAAGATGATGGGGGGTGGTATGGAGAACTTCATGTCCCAACACGTAAGGGAACATACAAAAAGAGAGGAGAGGATAACCCAGCAAGGCTGGACTTTAGTTTCACCTTAGTAGTGCAATATCGAGGACTTCCCCTATGAAAGCCCCCTTGGGGCCCGTGCCCCATTTTGGTTTTTAACCCTTGGGGGAATACACAGTAGAGCTACAATTGGAGGGAGAAGCAGGAAGGCCGGGGACGAAGAACCCAAACTACAAAAAAGGGGACTAAAAAGGGAATAGGAACTACCTGAAGGGGGTTGGGGGGGACAAAAAAACGGCAGGGGAACCAGTTAATAGATGATGGAATAGGTAGAAAAAAAATTTGCAGGGAGGCTGGGGAGAGGTTTGTCCCCAAAGGGGAAAAGGAAAATTTAAAAAAAGCCGGGTTGACCCCAGGGTTTTACCCAAAGGGCAGGGGGGAAAAAAAACCAAGGGTGCTGGGGAATGGAAAAAAATTATAAAAAGGCAAAGGACCCGGGAAAAATAAGGAAAAACAGTCTTTAGACCCAAAAAAGGGAAAAAGCACAGATAAGAAGGGGGGCCCCAAAGGGACAATATGAAAATGACATGCAGGGGAAACCCAAAACTGACCCGAAACGGGTTTTACAGCCCCCTCAGGAAAAGGAAAAAAAACAGTCAAGGACCAGGGAATCAAGGGTAAGGAAGGAAGGAGGAAGGGCCCCAGGAATGACCGGGAAGTATGTGAAGGAAAATCAAAAGAATTCCAAAAAAAGGTTCAAAGAGGAGACAGGGAAAGGGGCTCCAGGAAAAACCGGAAAAGGGGGGGGCACACCCCCAAGTGGGGACACCCGTGACCCCAACCGAGGAAGAAGGGAAGAGGCTTCTGAGTGAGTAGATACCTCAAAGGAATGGGGCCAGATAAACCCCTCCCCATGGTAATTTAGAGGGGAGCAAGGGGCCCATGTGTACCCCTAAAAAAATATTCAATACATCTATCGAAACAGGGAGTTGCCTGAGGCATGGAAAAACAGCAAAGTTTGTCCCAATCTTTAAAAAGGAGACAGACATGAAGCAAAAAAAAATACAGACCAAATGTCATGACAAAGTTTTGTATGCAAAATTTGGAGAAGATTATCAGGAGAAGAGTGGGGGGAACACCAGAAAGGAATGATCTCAACAACAGCAGCCCGCCTGGTTTTCAGGGACGGAAATCTGTTCACAAACCTACTGGAGTTCTATGACCTGGTGACAGCAGAATAACAATAGAGAGAGGGTGGGTGGATAGATTTTCTTGGAGCTGCAAGAAGAGAGCGTTTGACGACAGTTTCCACACAAGAGATTGGTGCAAAAACTGGAGGACCAAAGCATGGATAAACAAGGAAGGCACTACAATTGGATGCAGGGAATACTTGTCCAGGAAGACACAGCGAGTCATGGTACGTGGCGAGTGTCAGAGTGGGCCAACCTTGTGACCAGCGGGTCCGCTGGGGTCATGTCCGCAGGACCAGTGATCCTGTTTCTGGTATTTGTGAACGACATAACGGAAGGAATAAAACTCTGAGGTGTCCTGTTTGCAGATGACTTAAGTTGATGAGAAGAATACACTCGATCGAAGACCAGGCAGAACTACAAAGGGATCTGGACAGGCTGCAGAACTGGTCCAGCAATTGGCTCCTGGAGTTCAATCCCGCACCAAGTGCAAAGTCAGAAGATTTGGGGAAGGGCAAAGAGGCCGCAGAACGGAGTACAGTCTAGGGGGTCAGAGACTACAAACCTCACACAAGGAAAAAGATCTTGGGGTGAGTATAACACCCAGGCACGATCTCCTGAAGCGCTACATCACCAAATAAACTGCGCAGCATATGGGCGCCTAGCAAACCCAGAACAGCATTTCCGGACATACTTGAATAAGGAATCGGTCAGGACGCCTGTACACCGTATACGTTAGGCCCATATTGGATATGGCGGCACCAGTTTGGAACCCATACAACCTACCAAGCACGTAAATGAAACTATTTTAAAAAAAAAAAAAAAAGGGTTTGACAAAGGTTAGCAATCAAGACTTGTCCCAGAGCTAAGAGGTATGTCCTACGAGGAGAGTAAGGGAAATTCAACCTGACGACACTGGAGGACAGGAGAGATAGGGGACATGATAACAACATACATAATACTGATAGGAATTGACAAGGGGGAACAAAGACATATGTTCTCCAGAGATTGGACACAGTAACCAAGGGGACACAGTTGGAAGCTAAAGACACAAGAAGAATCACAGGGTTGTTAAGGAAGTATTGTCTTCAGCCACAGAGTATGCAGTAAGTGTAATAGTTTGGGAAACTATGTTAGTGGAGGCAGGATCCATACTTAGCTTTAAGCAGAGTATGATAACGCTCACGCTCAGGGAAGAGGTGACCTAGTAGCGATCAGTGAAAGAGCTGGGGACCAGGAGCTCGACCTACACCCCGCAACCTCAACAAGGTGAGATACAACTAGGTGAGTGAGTACCCACACAACACACACACACACACACACACACACACCAACACACCACACACACACACACACACGGGATTGTCCAAACGAAGAAAGTTTGAGGAAATCGGCCTGACACAACTGGAGGACAGGAGGGTCAGGGGAGACATGATAACGACATATAAAATACTGGAGCGTCGAATAGACAAGGTGGACAAAGACGGATGTTCCAGAGAAGGGACACAGACAACAAGAGGTCACAATTTGGAAGTTGAAGACTTCAGATGAATTCAAAGGGATGTTAGAAGTATTTCTTCAGTCATAGAGTAGTCAAGGCCGGAATAGGCCTAGAAAGTGACGTAGTGGAGGCGAACCTTACATAGTTTTAGAGGACGAGGTATGATATGAGACTCATGGGGCAGGGAGAGAAGGACCTAGTAGCAATCAGCGAAGAGGGCGGGGCCAGAGCTGTGACTCGAACCCTGCAACCACAAATAGGTGAGTACAAATAGTGAGTAACACACACATCACACACCACTGTAGTGGTTTTGATACATCATTGGTTGTATAGAGGTGATTGTGTCGGATAACAGGCCTCGTCAAGGTTCTTTCCAAGTAATTTACTGAACAATTGACAACTATTTCATAAGCAAACACAAATTTGTGACTATAACGATATATAAAATATATATATATATAATATATATATATATATCAATATATATATTATATAATATATATATAATATATTAGCGGGAGGTACAACCTCTAGAACTGTCCTAGGGACCTCATCCCTCAGAGAAAAGAATAAACTTTGCTTCAGGGAAAACTCAAGGTTATCCCTGAAGCTGTTTGAGGAATTTTCTTCCTACCACTCCCTATATATATATTATATATAATATAATATATATAGATATATAATTATAAAATATAAATATATATATAGTATATATTATATATATATCTAGTATATATATAATATTTATTATATATTTTATATATATTTATATATATATATATATATATATATATATATATTATCTATATATATATATGAATTATTTATTATCACATTCGGCACATCGGCCGTTTCCTCCCACCAAGGCAGGGTAGCCCCGAAAAAAGAAGAAACACTACGATCATGATTCTGCTCAGGGTCACTGTCTTGCCAGAAGCGGCCATTCACTAGACAATTAAAAGACAACACACATCCCACTCCCCTTTTTCAGAGCGCAGGCACTGTACGCTCCCACTTCCAGACTCAAGTCTGGCTAACCTGTTTCCCTGAATCCCTGTCATAAATGCTACTTCGCTCACACTGGCCAACACACGTCAAGCCATAGAAACTATTTGTTTCCACTCGTTCCTATATAGCTCACGCGTGTTAGATAGGAGAAGCAACCTCGAAATGTTAGGTCCTGATCAGTAGAGAAAGGTTGTCAGAGACGATTATGGATTGTGTAAGGAAGGTAGAGTGTGGTGTCAAGGTGGTGCAAGTGTCAAACAACTGGGTGTCAGGTGTGCCAGGAGTGTCAACTCTGGGGTGTCAGGTTGCAAATGCAACACTTGTGGTGTCAAGGTGTTCCAAGTGTCAACACTGGGTTGTCAGGTGGGGCAGGTGTCAACACTGGGGTGTCAAGTGTGCAAGTGTCAACACTGTAGTGCCAGGTGTGCAGTGTCAAACATTGTGGTGTCAGGTTGTGGCAGGTGTCAACAACTGTGGTGTCAGTGTCTTCACGTTAGGTCACCGGAAGGATCTTCCAGTGTTCAACATGGTTATCTGCTGCAACAAAATTTGCAATGGAACCTTGCCATTGGGGAGCCGACATGTGACATGTGAACGGAAACAGAATAAATTTCATCACCTCTTCCTCCGTCCTTAAATCCGTAACCTTAGACTATATTGTCCTCCTACTACTTCTTCTCCCCGAAGGTTGTGTTGCCCACCTCCCACGTCTGACCCCTCTTCCTGCCCCCCTCCTCCTCCTCTTCCTCGCAGGCAAACTAGAGTCCTCCTCTCCCGCTCTTCCTCCAGTCTTCTCACGTTCCTTTAATCATCTTTACCGTCTTACATCATATTCAAATCAGTGACAGTAATCTTCTCGCTAACAACCGTAAAGATTTCCTTGTGGTGCACACCTGCAAACCCTCTTCTTTTCATGGCTTCCTCCCTCTTCTTCATAGTTCCTTCCCTCTTCTTCATGGGCTCTCCCTCTTCTTCAAAGGTTTCTTCTCTCTTCATGGGTTCTGTCCCTCTTTCTCATGGTTCTCCCTCTTCTTCATCTCCTCCCCTCTTTCTTTAGGTTCTTTTTCCCTCTTCTTTCCATGGTTCTTCCCTCTTCTTCATGGCTCCTCTCCCTCTCTTCATGGCTCCTCCCTCATCCTTCATGGGTCTTCCCTCTTCTCATGGCTCCTCCCTCTTCTTCGTCGCTGCACTTGAAGGTTCAATACCATTACAGGACACTAACAGCGATTAATTACAGGCCATAGAAGGGTTTTATTAACAGCTAAAGCACGCTATTAGCTGGCTTTATGCAATAAAAGCCTAGTAAGAAAGGACCATGTATGTTTTTAAATTGAGGTTTACTCCGAGGCTTTAGTAATGCTTGATAAAAACTTTCCAATTAGGCACAACATTGTGTAAATAAAAAAAGTTCTTTCTTAAAGTGGCTTTCTCGACTCTGGCATCCAGTGTTGTTCAAGGTGTGAGAGAGTTGTCCCTTGAACGATTACTGCCACGACTCACTAGTCATTAGTGGTCCTTCCTGGGCCCCATTCATTCAATGGGAGTTTCGTTCTCTGTGAGCTCTCCGTATTGTTCACTTCCTGGGAGGTTTTTTCTGGACTCTCACTATAGTCACACGCAGTTCTGCATAGGTGTATAATAAGCTTTTTACGAACGAGTGCTTGAGCCAGCTTGGAACGGGATTACTGAACTTCGCACGGCTGTGCGTGTCCGCTGATATATTCTTTTTCTCTATTCTGGATGATTTATGCCGTTTAGTGAGACGGGTGGGGATCAGCAGACTCTTTCCCAGTACTGATTAGTTCGTGCGTTGATTGTTTCAAGGCTAGCAGCCTCCCTCAGATCAGGTGTGAGAACATGAATTGATTGGAAATATGTGTTGAAGTGCTCCATATGTTGGAAGAGATGAATCTTGTCACTCTGCTCGTTTGTTATACGTAAGCCGATGAGTGAGACTCGGACCACTTGTGGGACTCTTTAAATCCGGAAACTTTTCGGCACCCAGTGATTTCATCAGTTCAATGCAGGAAGAAACGAGCGTGGATGGTGAAAGAGAGTTTGAGATGATCATGTCCTCAGCCTGGAAGTCGAGTGTTCAATCCATCAGTTTTTTATGTCCTTCATTCTTAAAAAAGTAAAAAAAGCGGTAAAGGTAGATCCCGGTTGGGGCCTTCATTAGCTCCGTAAATGGCGAACGTATTGGTGCTTCTTCCTGCAAATATAATAATATATCCTGGGTTGATGGTTCCACCTAGTATACAAGTTCCTATGATTGATGGTCCCTTCTGGTATTCTAGTCTCGTTGGTGGTTCTATGGTATACCTGTGGCCTCCGATGGGTTTGGTCACACTCAATTTACCTGCCTCTTCTTCATACCTGATCCTGCACAAAAGCATTGCCCCATACTAAGCAGAGCTGCTCCATACTGAGTCAGTCTGCCCAATGCTAGCTTCAAGGTACCTTCACATTACTCATATTCGGCCCCATCAGTTTTCTCTCAATCTCTTCGTTCTCTCTTCTTACTTATCCATAGTACTCTCCTTCACGTGTTTCAGTAGCCGTCCATAGTTTCATTTAATGTCCTTGCTGAACTTATTTGCATCTTTAATTTATCCCACTCGCAATCCCTAGCATTTAATAGTAGCGTCCAAGCGTTAAATGTGGTTTGGTTAATGGGATTTATGCCTATCGACTAACCAGGGCCATTATTAAGGGCTGCATGTAACCTTTACAACCACCAGTCAAGAATGCGTAATCACTTAATATTGGGGATTTTTAATGAAAATTCTCAGTATACAGTATATACATGAGAGAATACTTCTGCATCGTGTGTATATCTCCCCGTTGTCCATCCCTACCCCCTATCCCCACACGATGCTTACGCCCCACTTACTTCATATACTCCCTGGTCCCCTATCTCATGTCCTATGTACCTTTCACTTATTCCTCACCTACTTCCACGTCTTCAGTCGTTAACCTATTGTTTTCCAACATGATCATCTTGTTATTTCTGCAATCTTAGGATTTGGCTTTTTTCCTTGTGTTATGTGTTTCAGGTGTCGTAGTTGTAGAAGTATTTTGTTTTCCCCGAACATTCAAAGATGCTAGTTCGTGTTGGCACTTCCCTGTTGATAGGCGAGCCGACACTAAGAGGACACTTCATCATCTAGTACAACACTTCCAGAAGAGCTTTTATCCTTAGTTCCATTCCTGGCTAATTGGTCCTCCTCCTTGATTGCATTCCGAAGAGCTACTAGGAAACATAAAAGGCCAGAAACGTCAACTCTCTGCTTTTGCACAACAACTGAAGACACGGGTAATTCAGAGATTTTATCAGGTGTGTTGCACTGCTTATACATCTTAGCCCCCTTCTGAAGGCAATCCTCGTGGTTGAAGAGTGTTTGCTTCTTCTCCCCCATCTCTTTTTCCCAGCGGAGCACACATCAGCTACCGTAAATATTCCCTTCCTTCCTCTCATTGGCCTGAGGTTGTGAGAAGGCATTACACCTCATCGCAAATATTTAATGGAGGTGTCGCGATGGCAGATCATATCGCAGCGCAGTCCCCCCGAGAAGTCAGCTTAGTTTGCCTACGTGTGGGCTTGCGCCACAATCGTCCTCCTGTGGCTCATATGGCCGATGTGAAGACGGCTCCATCTATTACATATCTCATGACTGGCGTCTTATATTTCCCACTCGTCATGATGATGAATTGGAGTCCTGGATATTTCCCACTCGTCACGATGGAGAATTGGCGTCTGGATATTTTCCCACTTCGTCACGACGATGAGTGCGAAGACGAGTTGAGATGTCAGGAACGTGATCCGACTCATTAAGGCGTCGTTGTATAATGAGTTGACACCCGTCTCGCAGCAGAGCTCCGCAAACGAGAAATAATGCAAATAATATTTTATCTAACGGTTGAAGCAGATTGGCTGAGATATAGCTATTATACAGCAAGTCTTTCTCATGTGTAGTAAAAAGAAGCCACCTTAGATTATAATTATTATTATTATTATTATTATTATTATTATTATTATTATTATTATTATTATAAAAACTGTTTTGCTATATTATTATTATATTATTATTATAATTATTATTATTATTATATATTATTATAATTACTGTTGTTTGCTATTATTATTATAATTATTATTATTATTATTATTTTATTAGTATTATTATTATTATTATTATTATTATTAATGATTATTATTATATTATTAATTATATTATTATTATTAATTATTATTATTAAATTATTATTATTATTATTATTATATTATATTTATATATATTATTATTATTATTATTATTATTATTATATTATTACTACATTAGACGGTCCCGCAGGGCCGACTCAGATACAATCTATCCGAATTCTCTCCACCTGATTTCCACACTATATCCCTCATGTACGTCTTCACCCAGGTAGACGGTTTCGACTTATAAGCCCAACTTCTGGGCGAAAACGTAGTCATAACTTCTCGCATTATACCGCATTTTGTGTCTATTTTTCCACCTTGAATAGTGCAAGTCATCACAACCTTTCCACTTCATATACTCAAGATCCAACGATGGAACACGACTGTAATAGAACAATGTAATAATTTGATGTCATCTGCCGTTAATAATGGCCTGGATTTCAGGGTTAAGAGCTTATTACAATTATTGCGTAATTTAGCGTTAAATCCACAATCATAGTAGGTTCTCAGCGTGAGCGTGGACGCTTGTATCTCCCCACAAAACACGTATATACTCTTGTTTTAATGAGGTACCAATCTTATTCACGATTTCTGAGATATTTACCCCACATGAGCACAGTGGGATAAATGCAGCATGTCTCGGCACAGCTTCTCCACAGCGCCGGGGTGAAGTAGGGTCGACAACCGTATTTTTAACCATAAATAGTCAGGCGCAGACGATGGCTGGTGGTCAGTAGCACCACTATTTTCTCACGGGTTTCAAGCAGCGACCTGTAGCGAGCTAAAACTGTTGAAACTAAGGCGAAATTGTGTGGTATTTGTGGCGTGGCTTGTGAGGAGAAGCGTCCCACGGAGTCAGGTCTTGTACCTATTAAGCAGCCAACACTAATACCAGCTCGTGGAGGGGGCAAGACCCTCGTTAATGTTCCTTCTATTCTCTCATCTCCCTCCTCTCTGTACCTTGCTGTATCTTCCTTCACTGTAAATGATGAGTTTAAGCCGCATTCTACTGTGTTTGATCAGAATATTACGAGAGAAAAAGGGAAACAATAATGCAAGAGTTGGCCTTTACTGCCGCATTTGTAGTCAGCTCAGGAGAGAAAAACCCGGGTTATGCAAACCTTTGGCGCTACACTTGGTCTTTGTGTTATTTATATTAAGACAACAGAAGGAAACGATGTGAGCGTACAATTCTAATCGCAGCACTTTTAACAAATCGATGACGTAAAACAAGGGAGGAATGACAAGCGAACAGTTGACAAATACTTTGAACAAAGGTATTTAATAAGGCGAGACGTTGTTGTTGTACACCGTCTCGCCGAAAATTAAGTGAAACGTTGTCAGCAATGACAATATAAATATTAAAAATGCCTGCGAAGATAGCATCGATCTTTTGCACTTCTCCATAACTGATACAATTTTTCTTCTGTTACACAGAATATCATCTAATCTTAGTAATTCGTTATATTTTTTTTTCTAGGAGTCAAGGTTTTAGTTTATCTTCAACCTTCAAGTTAATTAAATCACTTCACCTTTGTATTACAAAGATATATTAAAAATCTTCATATAATTTAGTTTACCTCATTATTTTCGCTATCCACGTTCGGCAGTGATCCGGTTTTAAGATACCCAAAGTTCAAAAATATATATAATATAATATTAATATATTATATATAAATATATATATATATATAATATAATATATATATAATATATATATATATATATATATTTATATATATAATATATATACTCTGTGTCATTGTATTGTTTGTAAAGGCTTGACAAAGCTCCTGAAGAGCGAAACGTTACCACAGTCAAAATGTCGCATTAGTTGCACATGTGTCCTAACAAAATTTAAGATTTTCCTTGAAAAGGGACTGTCACATTGCAACCTTATTACCACGTCCAGTTGCAGCTTCCTTGCACTTACTGTGTCATCCTATGATTCCTGACTTCAACTGCAGGTCCGCCCTGCTAGCCTAGTCGCTAAATACCAGTCTACTGGACACCACGTATTCTCTTATGGTGCAGCCACTGCCCGTATTCTTCGAATAGAAATCTTGGCAATACTGGCACTTTATACATGTTTTTCTCACTATTAAACAGTAGCCACTAAAGAATGGGGTGAGCTTCTGCCAACCCCTGAAAAAATACCAGTAAAAATTGGAAATAATATCCGAGTGCTTTTACGTGCTTACGCACGTAACTTCCTCTGAGAATGTGTGTAAGTACATGAAAGCACTCAGGTTTTATTTCATATTTTCTCTCTGGTATTTTTTTGCATTTACAGTCACTCGTTTTATTATGATTTCTTCCATGTTACTTATATCAAAACAAAAGAAATCAGACGCTTCTCGAGCGAAATCTCAGACGAACAGGGACATTATAAAAGGCGACACTAGAGAATTCAGCATAAGAGACCTACTCACACACTGTCCACAGTGAGAGAATCCCACGTCACCACGTGACCTCCTTTGTATTGGCGACTAATTGAAGAATGACACACTTGCCCAACATTTCGGAGTCTTTGTTGAGGAAACGTTTTGCCAATAAAGATTCCGAAATGTTGGAAAAGTGACTCATTCTTCAATTTGTCGGTTTTCTAAACCACGACTAAGTTTGGTTGAACAAGTCCAAGCAAAGGGGAGGGGGGGGGCCCTAATTCGAATA
>NW_026504044.1:0-14770 GCF_026875155.1 Cherax quadricarinatus
TTTTTTTTCCTTTTTGGACCTTAGCTTTAACCCCTTTTTGACTTTTTCCCTTTTTTTTTATTTCTCTCTTTAATTGAATATTTTGTTTTCTTAACTGCCCTCCCCTTTTTGATACTCCTATATACGCCTCTTTTTGACCAATGAAATTTTTTAAATCTTTTTTGGTCCACCCTTTGGGATAATTTTTGTTTGATCTAGTTTCCTAATCGGAAAAAATTTGTCTGCGCGTTAAAAATATGCTTGAAAAACGTTTTTGGAACCAAGATCACCTACCTCCCCATAGTATTACATCCAAAATTTATCCCCCCAGGAAATTTTTCATTTCCCATGAAATCGCCCAAAGGGGGAAAACGGGGACAGAGTTTTGGCTGCAGTTACCCTGCAACTCCATGATTATTGTAACTAAGTGATTTGTGACACTTTCCCCAAAGTTCATTGTGAGGGAAAAGTTCAACAGTAGGAGTTGCGAGCGTATATAGTGACGTATTTTGATTCCCCGTGTGTTTTTAAAGGGTGGGGTCAGTCTAGCCCGCTATCACACCCTTTTTCTCCACCCGGAAAGGGACGTGGGGGGGCCCCGACCAATGGTAATCATGACACAGCTCCCAACAACTGAAGAAAAAAGCCTCTGTTCCTTTTTTTAAATGGTATATTGGTTAAAGCTTCATTTTTTTCCAATTTTAAAGATGTAGTTCATTCTGCCTTGATTCCATGCGCTTTTGATAATCACCATGTTTTTTTAAATACTTTACTTAGGGATGGGACGATTTCTTAGGCAGTAGGTAACCTTGCTCTTTTTTGGGTTTGGAAAAATTCAGTCGGGCCATTAAAAAACCCAAAGAAACGGGTTTTGAAGGAGACAAACAAAGTGGGGGACGTCACCATTTTATTGCTCCCCTAAGTGTAGTCAACCCCAGGCAATCCTTATCTTTCAGGGTGAAAGACCTGCGTTCCTTTTTCATCTTGAGGGGCTATTAAAGGCTAGAGACTTTGGAAGAACTAGTGTTGGGGAGTCACTCAAATCTGTGACCCCCCCCCTCACCATCATCGCAAAGCTACAATTTCTACAAACACGGTGTGAAAAATCAACCAAAACCCCGTCTAATGACATATTTGGTTGAAATTTAGATATTATTTTTATATTTCATTTTTCATTTCCTTCAAGTAGGATAAAAATTCATATTTAATTTGTTATTAAATATTCATTTCTAAATAATAAAGTGTTATATTTGAAACTGTAATCGTTTTCTTTTTCTAGTCATTAATTTTTCTGAGAGGACCAGCCTAGGTAATACTGAAGTTTGTTACAGGCTGAGTAAGCCTTCACACTCCATATAACCTCAAGATTATTAACTATGATTCTTTGGTTGGCATGACCAAGTCAAGTAAGATTATTTCCTCTAGTTGGGTTCTGTCAAAAACTGTTTTATAAAACAATCTTGAAACGTATCAGTAAGTCACTAGACCAAGATTTTCCTGTCACATTGTCCACTCAATTGTTCTGAAGTTAAAATCTCAATTAACGACACCATTTTCATATCTAGATGCCTTTGAATTTCACGTGTCCCATAGCAGCTTACGTGCACTCTATCAAGGTTTAAGGGGCCTATAAAACAACTCATTTGTACCAATGCCCTAGACACCATTCCATGCCCACCCTTTTTTCTAGCCAAGATGCTACATATGAATTGGGATCCCTCCCCTTTAGACCTAGACAACATCTAGACTGACCTATATATCCAGCAGCTCCTGTCTCCTGCCATTCCTCCGATGGAATTTCTAATCAGCACTAAGACAAATAATGGGCTTGTTCCAGGTGCCTACATAAAATTAAACCAATCTGCTGACTATGTCTCGAACACCACCCTGGAGACACTACCCTCTGTCGACCTTTCCTATCTCCTGTTACTAAAAGCACGATCCCATATATCTTACATGAGAATCTTCACGATCAGAATATTCTTACCTTGATAAGCTAGGGGAGTCAGTGGTACCTTTAACTTCACTAACACACTGAAGTACACATCGGTCCTGGAGAAAGAGAATAGATTTCCCTACCTTCAGCACTTCTCTATAAACCTTCCTTATCATCCTTCTTCCCTGAATTGTGGAACCACCATGCCACTTAATGGCGCTTTGCCACTCTCCCAATCACTGTTGGTAACTTTTTCCCTCCTCACCAGCTAACCACCATCTCACACTCACTTGTTCCCAAACCCATTCTAGATGAAGCTTCAGCCCCTATTTTCCTCCTAAAAGTAGAAACTCCTTCTTCAACACTTTAACCCTGAATTTTAAAACACAACAACAAGCCATGGTGCGAGGTAAACTCCCCAAGCTATTTAATAAAACTTTCTGATAGTAGTGGTTACATTCACCGGCCATTCAAAAGGACATAGCTGATGTGGCTTTGCACAGCGCTGCATTATCGTTCTCAGCTTTGGTTGTCTGGAAGTCACTATATCCATCACATAATACAAATGAACCCTGTCACAGTTACTTAAGTTCCACACACACACACTTGCTTCATAGAGGTAGCATTATTTGCCCATGGCACTGTGTAGAGATGTGTCCTAATTTATTTTTAATCTTTTCTCATGGACCTTCTATCACAAAGTGAGAAAGGTTGCTGAATCCATTTTTTAGGATAACACATTACCATCTTGGTGGTGTCTTTGATGACATATATTATGCACATGAAAAGTTGATAAATATAGATTCATCACTCGCTGTGACATAGTACTGACAGCCATTGGCCTAAACCCACTTAATGATTGACACTGCTTGGCTGGCTTTCCAAATGTAAAATTTAATTTGACTCGTAGCATTAGGTTTTTGGACATTTTTAAATCTAAATAGCTCTGCCTTATCCGATGTTAACAGGGTCCGTTATCCCCAGACTTGAGTCCAGTATACCAGTTTCCTTCTGATGTTGAAATCTGATTTGACTGAGCATTTCCGTGACAATGTTACAGACTGTCTTCTGAGCGAATGAAGGTTTTTTTACATCTACTCTCCAAGGGGAGTAAACACGGTAGTAAAATAACTCAAATGCAGTATAATGCGAGCCTTTATTAATTACAATTTGGCCACACAGTGGACTTTTATCAAGTCTTAAACAAGACCAGTTTGTGACATGATAAAGCTTAATTGTGGTGAGACGTAGTCAATAAAGGAGCGCATTAAGGTAAGTTTAATAAGTTTATTCAGGTATACACTAATGCCGTTACATAAATTTATCATACATACAGGCATATGTGTAAGAACCTGGAAAACCCAAAAAAGTTAGACAGAGTGACTTATTTCCATTGGGCGTATGACTACTTTTTCTATAGTGTCGGTATTCTATACCATTTATCTCCAGGAGTGACACAGGTACTCCTCACTTCGGAATGTGTTTTACGACAGTAATGATGCGTACATTAAAGTCGGGATTAATCACAACCGACATAACTGTGTGAATCTTTTTCCCTCATTAATCTGGTTTGTGTCCCTCATCAAGTGCACCAGTGAGTCTCTGACCCATTCTCAGTAGAAACAAGGATTTGACGCATAATGACATATCACTGATTCGCAAAAGGAGCTGTTACCAGTGAATATTAAAAATCTCTCAACAAGAGAGTGGGTGTGATGAATGACCTAGGTCGACATACTGACATGAATCAGTGAGGTTATTTAGAGACATCGGCGTTTAGCATTTTGAGTGGGGTGTGTGTGTGTTGCGTAAGCCTTTTATTTTTAAAATGCCATGGAGTGAGTAGTTATCAGGAAAGCGGCCGGGTCCCTTCCTCATCTCATTAAAAATAAAAAAATTGAAAATAAAAAGCATCATAAGAATAAACCATCATATAGATATCAACTAAATGCACGCAAGCTTTATCACAGAAGCAAAAAATTATAGAAAACGTGTAGACAAGGCACAACCAAACAAACTGAAAACCATAAATTATTCGGGTAACTCAGGAATAAAGGTAATCGCAGGATGTGTATTCACGTGTCGTATTCTCAGTAATACAGTGGATTATATACACTCGGACTGATACACACAATATAGAAGAGGAGGGATTGATGTAGGTGGCGTAGGTCACGTTATGAACAATGGTGGCTAGGGTCACAGGATGTATGAACAATGGTGGCTAGTCACTTGTATGAACAATGGGGCTACCCTGCATGACCAATGGTTGCTAGGTCACTGTATGAAACCATGGTGGCTAGGTCACTGTATGATAAATGCTGGACCTAGGTCACGTATGAACAATGGTGCTAGGTCACTGCCTGAACAATGGTGGGCAAGGTCACTGTATGAACAATGGCGGCTAGTCACTGTATGAACAATGGTGGCTAGTCACTGCATGAACAATGGTGACTAGGTCAACTGAAGAACAATGTGGATAGTCACTGACAATGGTGGCTAGGTCATCTGTATGAACAATGTGGCTAGGTCCACTGTATGAACAATGCCTGGCTAGGTCCTGTATGAAAACTATGGTGGCTAGGTTCACTACTAAAACTGCATGAACTATGGTGGCAAGGTCACTGCATGAACAATGGGTGGCAGGTCACTGTATGAACAATGGTGGCTAGGTCACTGCATGAACAATGGTGACTAGGTCACTGTATGAACAATGGTGGCTAGGTCACTGTATGAACAATGGTGGCTAGGTCACTGTATGAACAATGGTGGCTAGGTCACTGCAGATGAACAATGTGACTAGTCAACTGTATAAACAATGGTTGGCTAGGTCACTGTATGAACAATGGTGGCTAGGCCACTGTATGAACAATGATGGCTAGGTCACTGTATGAACAATGGTGCCAAGGTCACTGTATGAACAATGGTGGCTAGGTCACTGTATGAACAATGGTAGCTAGATCATTGTATGAACAATGGTGCCAAGGTCACTGTATGAACAATGGTGGCTAGGTCACTGTATGAACAATGGTGGTTAGGCCACTGCATGAACAATGGTAGCTAGATCATTGTATGAACAATGGTGCCAAGGTCACTGTATGAACAATGGTGGCTAGGTCACTGTATGAACAATGGTAGCTAGATCATTGTATGAACAATGGTGCCAAGGTCACTGTATGAACAATGGTGGCTAGGTCACTGTATGAACAATGGTACTAGATCATTGTATAACTCTGGTGCCAAGGTCACTGTATGAACATGGTGGCTAGGTCTCTTATGAACTATGGTGGCAGGACACTGTATGAACAATGATGGCTAGGTCACTGTATGAACAATGGTGGCTAGGTCACTTTATGAACAATGGTGGCTAGGTCACTGTATGAACAATGGTGGCTAGGCCACTGTATGAACAATGATGGCTAGGTCATTGTATGAACAATGGTGGCTAGATCATTGTATGAACAATGGTGGCAAGGTCACTGTATGAACAATGGTGGCTAGGTCATTGCATGAACAATGGTGGCTAGGTCACTGTATGAACAATGGTGGCTAGGCCACTGTATGAACAATGATGGCTTAGGTTCGCTGTATGAACAATGGTGGCAAGATCATTGTATGAAACACTGGTGGCGAAGGTCACTGTATGAAACAATGGTGGCTAGGTCATTGTATTAACATTGGTGGCTAGTCACAGTATGAACAATGGTGGCTCTAGGTCACTGTATGGAACAATGGTGGCTAAGTCACTGTATGAGAAATTGGTGCTAGGTCGTGTAATAACAATCTGGCTAGGTCGCTGTATGAACAATGGTGGCTAGGTCACTGTATGAACAATGCTGGCTAGGTCACTGCATGAACAATGGTGACTAGGTCACTGCATGAACAATGGTGGCTAGGTCACTGCATGAACAATGGTGGCTAGGTCACTGTATGAACAATACTGGCTAGGTCACTGTATGAACAATGGTGGCTAGGTCACTGTATGAACAATGGTGGCTAGGTCGCTGTATAAACAATGGTGGATAGGTCACTGTATGAACAATGGTGGCTAGGCCACTGTATGAACAATGGTGGGCTATGGTTCACGAATGTACCAATGGTGGTTAGGCGCCTGTATATACAATGATGGCTAGGTCACTGTATGAACAATGTGCTAGGTCCACTTATGAACAATGGTGCATAGTCACAGTATGAACAATGGTGGCTGAGGCCACTGTGATGAAACAATGATGGCTAGGTCAATTGTATGAACAATGGTGGCTAGATCAAATTGTATGAACAATGGGGGCAGGTTCACTGTATGAAAAATGGTGGATAGGTTTCATTGCTAACAATGGAGGGCTAGGTCACTGTATGAACAATAGGTGGGCTAGGCCACTGAATAACAATGATGGATAGGTCGCTGTATGAACAATGGTGCGAGAATCTATGTATGAACAATGGTGGCAAGGTCAATGTATGAACATGGTGGCGAGGTCATTGTATGAACAATGGTGGCTAGGTCACTGTAAGAACAATGTTGGCTAGGTCACTGTATGAACTATGTGGCCAAGTCACTGTTAATGAAGAATGGTGCTATGTCGCTGTATGAACAATGCTGGCTAGTCGCCTGTATGAACAATGGTGCTAGGTCACTGTAATAACAAATGCTGGCTAGGTCACTGCATGAACATTGGTGACTAGGTCCTGCATGAACAATGGTGGCTAGGTCACTGCATGAACAATGGGGGCAAGGTCACTCTGTATGAACAATACTGCTAGGTCACTGTATGAACAATGGTGGCTAGGTCACTGTATGAACAATGGGGCCTTAGGTCGCGTATAAACAAATGGTGGATAGGTCACAGTATGAACATAGGTGGCTAGGCCGACTGTATGAACATGGTGGCTAGGTCACTGTAATGAACCAGGTGGTTAGGTCACTATAATGAACAATGGGCTAGGTCAACTGTTTAACAATCGTGCTAGGTCACTGTATGAACAATGGTGGCTAGGTCACTGGGTATGAAACAATGGTGGCTAGGTCACTATAATGAACAATGGTGCTAGTCCCGTATAACAATGGTGGCTAGGTCACTGTATGAAACAATGGGGGCTAGAGTCACTATATGAACAATGGTGGCTAGGGTCACTGTATGAAAACAATGGTGGTTAGGTCACTGTGAGAACAATGGGGGGCTAGTCAACTGTAATGAACAATGGGTGGTTAGGTCACTATATGAACAATGTTGGCTATTTCACTGTAAATGAAATAACGACGGCAAGTGCAGCACCCAGCTTACGAGAAAAGGGAGGAGGGGGTGTGTCAAGATCAACTGGTCGAAGTAGTGACAAATAGCTCCACATAATGGTGCCTCACTAAGAATTCCTGAAGAAGTTGGAAGGGGCTGTGAAGGGCTGGTGAAGGGCCTTGAAGGGCTGTTTTCCTCAAAGGTGACTGATTGAAATGAAAGATGATGGTAGTTGGCTTCACCACTCAGTAGCATGCAGACATATGAGCTGGGATGAAAATAACTACAAGATTGTGTTACAATATTTATCGATTACGCTGTATATAACTGTTATGAATGGATTAAGCAACAAGTTGTTGTCACGAGGATAACACTCTATCCATGGGGCGAAACATTGACACTTCCCGATAATTTCTGAGAGCGCTAGAGAATACGAGCAACACTAATAAAAATGACATAACACCAAAGTACTTAGGTGGACAGGAGGATCAGAAGTGAGGGACGAGGGCGCTCCTGGCAACACTTGGGAATAGGTAAACAGAGAGAATAGATATTCGGCTGAAATGGGAAGGAACTAAGATTAATGTGCGTTCCTTATTTCAGGCCTACAGATGGCGCTGTATGTAAACCTAAGAAACAAAATTTGTGGTATACTGCATATAAACATTATGTAGAAAACTCCTTGATTAATGCTTTTGAATATAGGATGAATCCTCAAAAGAGGCATTATTTCGAATCCCATTACAGAGAACATTAACCTCTGAATTCTAGTGGGGGCTCACACCTGTATGAATTGTCTAATGTTTTAACCGTAACAACAGAAAGAACAATGAGCAGATTTGAAGTTCAATAATCGCATAACTTTTATAGGTTAGTGAACTCTTGTTCAAAAGCAACTCTGAGATAACAGATGACGGAGACTGGATAGGATGGTTTTCGTTTATGTGTTATTGTTGCAGGCCGGGGGGGGGTGGGGGATTGTGGGGGTGCGCAGATCGGGTGTCATCGTGACACAGGATATATAGGTCTAGTTTGCGTTGAGGTATGTAATATTAAACTAAGATGACAATAGAACATATCTAAACAACACTACGTGAACAAGTGAACCTTGGGACGATTTTAAAATAACGTACTAGTTTGAGAATTCAAGTCACTTTTAAAATTAACACTGGATTTAAAAGAACTCTCGAAGATTCAAAGTAATAACCAATGTATATATATTTCCAAAGTCAATTTATCAATATCAATTAAGCACAAACATTACATACATTGATTCACTACAGACTTAGGATTTTATAATTATTATCATCTTCTTATTGAATCGGAAAGTAATATAAGAACTACACACACCTTCGTCAAAATTTACAAAAACGATTATTCACATCAAAATATGTTTTGCAGGTGTCCACTGAAACATCTAAGAGGAAACTAATAAATAGTTTGAACCTCAGGATTAGCATCAGATCCAGACTAAAGTTTATTTAGAGCGAATAAAGGTTCTCTAGCCAGACGTCCATACAACAATTCAGTTGGAGAATAACCCTGCAAATCACTAGGCACTTTTCGCTTAACAAATAACGCACAAAGTAAATATCTACGCCAATCAGTCACCTCTAACCAACAACATTTTTTTTAATACGACTATAAAAATGACACGCAGTCGTTCTACCAATACACCCAGGATGGAATGGAGTCGTGAATGAGGACTTATGTACAATAATTTCGTATACCTGAACGAGGTCGGAAGTGAATTGTGCTCCAGGCATTCCAACTCTGTAAACTATAAAGAACAAGGCTCTGCAAGTTTAATAAACTTAAAGAACATAGGAAAGTATTGGTTTTGGAAACAGGGTAGTTGAATGAGTGGAACAGTCTACCAAGTAGGGTTAACGAAGTCAAACCTTGGGGGATTTTCAATTTAGGTTGATAATACATGGGTGAGAGGTTGCGGATTTGGGTGCCTTGCACATGAGTAAAAAATTATCAAAAGCATATTTCTTGGGTGCAATTGAAAATGGGTTGGCCAAATATTTTGTTAGTGGGACGGATTGTGAAGACCTGCCTTGTAAGGGCCATCAGGCCTGCAGCAGTGTTCCTCCTTCTTATATTCTTATGTTCAAAGGTACCGGTTAATATTTACAGAAATAACCCGCACATAAGAGACTGAAACTTTTGACGAAGTTTCCGTCCGACTTGGACCAATAACTAGCCACTGAAGCAACTCAGACGTCAGGTATTCAACACACCTTCAGAGATGATAAATTAGACACATGTGCAACTCTTGGGAATCTTTATTGAGGAAACGTTTCGCCACACAGTGGCTTCATCAGTCCATACGTAGGTAAGACACATATGCAACAGTTAGACAACTTTAGTCCAAACGTTTTTTCGCCTACACAGTAAGGCCTTTCTCAGTCGAATACAGCATCAAATAGGCAGGAACAGTAGAGATGTGAAGACGATGTAATCAGTCCATCACCCTTGTAGTCGTAGAATTTGAGGTTGTCAGTCCCTCGGCCTGGAGAAGTTCAGTTCCATAGTCAGGAACTATCTGAAGATCAAGCGACAGTGCGGAGACTTAAATACTGTCGGAAGGAGAGGTGCAGAGTTATTAGTAGTAGTAGTAGTAGTATAATGAGAATGTAACCACTGAAAAAGTCGATGTCCCTCTCAGATCCAACACTTCTCCACTTGTAAAGCTTGTCCAAGGTGTATTTTTCGGTACCAAGATGCCATGTGTTGCAGTGCTTGGCAAGATGAACATCAAATGGTAACAATATCCGACAGGTTATTAGGTAAGGACACATATGCAACAGTTAGACAACTTTATTCCGAAACGTTTCGCCTACGCAGTAGGCTTCGTCAGCCTACTGTTAGGCGAAACGTTTTCGGAATAAGTTTCTAACTGTTGCATGATGTGTCCTTACCTAACAACCAGTCGGTATTGTATACCATTTGTATGTTCAGACCATACGTAGGAAAACATGCAAGAACATGGAGGGAAATGAGTAATCATCCCCTCAACCTTGAGTCGATGTTTTCAGTCCCACAATCTTGATGGACTGAATCACATCGACTCCAAGGTAGAGGGACTGATAACCCATTCTCCTCCAGTTCTTCAAGTATCCCTACGTATGCTGAGAAGCCACTGTATGGCGATCCGGTTTGCTCAATAAAGATACCCTGATGCACATGTGTCTAATTTATAACATGCGTTCTCGGAACCATTCATCTACACACCTTCAGAGAATTTTCTGAGTTACTCTGGCACTCAGATCGATGCCCGAGCGCCGGTGTGGCTCAAATGGAGCAGAGCTGCCGAAGTTGAGTCCCTCGTACAAGCTAGGAACTCCAGCATGATACCAATTGAACCCAAGACGTGCGGTTTCCCAAACACAGGGCATCGACGATGTTTGTAACTAACTGCTACACTACTTGTGCTGAAGACTCGCCGTTCCCTTGTCATAGGGCTGCCCCAGTCCATACGCGGAAATGGTACTCCACCTGACCTGAAGAAGACTCACCGGCCCCGCCATTGGGCTGTAAACTATACCCACTTACACAAATTCCAACAGTCTTTCGTGAGCATTGCCGGGTCACCACATGGAGAAGATCCAGGCCAGGACCCATCCTGGCCAACCTACCTGAACCTGAACCTGAACCTTCGTGTTTCTGTGAATAGGTTCCATGATCCACGTTCAGACTGGAACATCCCCCCCCCCCCAGCCATCCCCTTAATGTCATTTTCTGTGTGCAGATATTTGTGTATTTTTCCATACCGTTAATATTTAAGGTTAATGTTTAAGTTGCCAAAGGCCTGAGCTTTGCTCAGACCTCTGCAACACAATTAGCCTCAAAGAGTCGTTAAGTGATACCATGAATTAAAGAAAACATCCTAGACTTCACCTTCGAAACAGACAAAGCAAATCGGTAGTAATTATGACAAGGTAAGTTTTACAATGGAAAAGGATCATGTTATTAAGTAAAGAACGAGGGAATTTGCCGTGTCCCATAAGGAAGCAAACAGCAGAATAGCAAGGCAAGCATACCAATAAATTGGGGAAGCTTTCATCAGTAAGCCAAGCCCTCTGCGCCAGCTGCTTGAGGAAGTAGACGCAAGTGAATGTTTCGTCAGCTGCTTTGAAGAACCGGCAGCTATATTATTTTACATAGTTTTTAGCAATATCCGTTTTTCATTACAAATTTGTGAATGCTGCTCACTGGAAGGCAGCACGTAAACACAAGGGTAAAACTTACATAAGGTCAGTGCATTCTAACACGGTTCCATGTACAGAGAATATTTTTGTCACATTGTGATTTTAAGATCTTATCTATGGAATTTATTGTTCGTAGACAGATAAGTATTATAATACCTCAATTCACACATTTTTTTATAATGTAACACGAATAATTTACGAATATATAATATTTTTTTATTCGTGGGATATTTATTTTTTTCATTGGCGTAGTAACAATGCGTCCAAAACGTAGGTTTGAATATGGAATATTTTAACATATTGCCAACTAAAATATGTAATTTTTGAATAAAATAGTAGTTTTGGGCATCAATGAATTTCTTGCTCTTCTTTTGTAATGAGTTTTGACGAAATCTACCACAAGTTTGTCACCACAACCACTAAACACAAAAAAAAAAAAACAAAAAAATAAAAATCCACAAAATTAGGGTATATTAGGGGGAAATAATCTGTCTCTGGCCTCGAGAGAGCCAGCAAGCAGTAAGCAGCACTAAATGATGTCTGCCACCTAACCTTCCTTTTCCGCTGTACCCCTCGTAAATTATGGTGTTTTCCGGAAGCGTTGAAGGTTTGCCATGTTATACATCGTACAGTCGCAAGATAATATATTTTTCTACGAAGAGGCAGAATAAGGTGGACCTACGCAGAAGATAATGGTGGTTTCTTTAGGTATGTAAAAAGATATTAGGGAAGGTTATGAATACATACAGTGTATATATATATATATATATATATATAAAATATATATATATATATATAATATTATCTATATCTATATATATATATAAGAGTGTATTTTAAGATACACAAATAACCCCACATAAAAGAAACTTACACGACGTTTCGGTCCGACTTGGACACATTGACAGAGTCCAACTACAGAGGTGGATCCAGAACGGCTAAATATAGGCAGGAAGAGGTGGAGGTAGTAGTAGTAGTACAAGAATTGTATAAAAATACCGATAGGATGAAATTAAGGGGACACATGCACAACACCCGGGCATCCCCATCGTAGACGTTTCGCCACCCACCAGCTACTTAAATGGTGAAACGTCCACAACAAAGACAACCAGACGCCGCACATGTGTCTCAATTTTTCATCAGTAGTTGTAGTAGAAGGAAGAAGAGGTAGTAGTAGTGGTAGGGGAAGAAGTGGGAAATAAGGATGACGAGCCAGTCAAATACAAAGGAAGGGGAGCACTGCAAGAGAGCTAGATACCCACAGAGGGAGAGCAAGCGCACAGAGGTGCGTGAAAGGGGAAGGGGTTTGAATAAAATAATGAAGAAGAAACAGAAACACGAGACAGGAGAGAGAAAGACAACCCAGAGGAGAAAAGGAGAGAGGAAAGGGGAAGAGGAAGAAGACAAAGAAAAAGAAAAAATGAGGATTCAGGTTAAGTCATGGGTGTTCTGAAGTTTGGAGCATTTTACAATGTAGTGGGAGGGGAAGGCATCTACAGAGACGAAGCCGGGGCTAAGGTTCATAAAAGGAAAGTTGTGTATTAGAGAGGATTCAACTAGACGCGACTGTTCGATTTGGGAAGTAGGGAAGACAGTTTCAGCAGAGACCAGTCAATAGAGGCTATGATCTCTGACGTGACAGAAAAGAGCATTGTTAGTGTCGGCAAGCCTAACATTATTTTTGTGCCCCCTAAGTCCTGTCAGAAAGAGATCGACCAGTTTCTCCGAAGTATTGAAGAGGACGGGAGGAGCAAGAAATAGAGTAGACACCGGGAAACATCTGTAGAGGGAGGAGGGGTATGAACGAGATTAGTGCAAGAATGTTAGTTGGCGGAAGGTAAGCTTGATGTCTAAGGGACGGAGAGAATTGTTGGGGATTAGAAAGACGGAAATGAGGGAAGGCAGAGGATAGAAGAGTTCCCAAAATGAATAGAGAGTTTGGGAGAGAAGAAATTGCGTTTAGCACGTGAGAGGGGCAGAGTCAATGAAATGGGAAGGGTAGCCAAGACGGGAAACGAATTATGAAGAGTGGAAATTTCTGCTGGAAGGAACTGAGGATCACAGATGGGGGAGGGCACGGAGAAAGAGGGAGATAAGAACACTTTTCTGGACAGGGGAAGCATGATAGGAAAAGTAGTGAATGTACATGCCACTGTGCATGGGTTTACAGTAAACGGAAAAGGAAAAACCTGTATCTGAGCGGTGGACATGGACATCAAGGAAAGGAAGTAAGGAATTAGATTCCATTCAGCTTAAAACTTAATGGGAAGGGGCAAGATTATTAAGAGCTTCAAGAAAAGGTTGGAAGTGACTGGAGTCATGAGGCCACAGAGCAAAGATGTCATCCACATAGCGGAGCCAGAGTGAAGGTTGCACATCGAGGGTAGGAAGAAGAACAGTCTCGAAGTATTCGTTTTTTTCTTTTTCTTTGTCTTCTTCCTTTTTCCCCTTCCCCTCTCCTTTTCTCCCTCTGGGTTGTCTTTCTATCTCCTGTCTCGTGGTTTCTGTTCCTTCTTCATTTATTTTATTTTACCTTTCCCCCCCTTTCAGACCTCTGTGCGCTTGCTCTCCCTTGTGGGTATCTAGCCTCTTGCAGTGCTCCCCTTCCTTTTTATTTGACTGGCTCGTTCTTCCTTATTTTCCACTTACTCACTACCCCTACCACTACTACAACCCCTTTTTCTTCTACTACAAACTACTATGAAAATTGAGACAAATGTGCGGCTCTGGTTGTCTTTGTTGTGGACGTTTCGCCACCAGTGGCTGCTGGATTGCGAAACGTCTACGGGTGGGATGCCTGGGTGTTTTGCATGTGTCTTAATTTCTCCCGTGGTATTAATACAATTCTTGTACTACTACTACACTCACCTCTTCCTGCCTAATATAGCCGTTGCTCCACCCTGTTAATGTGACTTTTCAATGGTCCAAGTTTGGAAAGAAACGTCTCGTAAGTCTTCTTTTATGTGCGGGTTATTTGTGTATCGTTCCAGTCACGGTATTGTGCCTTTTTGTTTTTATTTGATTTTTAGGGGCTGAAACGGATAATCTAATTTTATTGTATATTTATTAAATCGGGCCTTTCCCACCATTAGGTAGTCCGAAAAAGAAAAAAAATCTTTTAAAGCAAAAGACTCGACAGAGAATGCAAAATTTCCCATTGAAAAATTGGGGAGCCATGAGTATACTGAGAGACAAAGCAGTATGTCAGGGGCCCAAGACTGTTTGATTTCCTCCCAGCATACATATGAAAGGGTTACCAATAGACCCCCCGTCTGTCTTCAAGAAGGCAATGGACAGCCACCTAAAGACAGGACTTGACCAGCCGGTGTGTTCATATTCAGTTTGCGTGAGGGGCCCCGTAAAAGCCTGGGTTTAAACAGACCTAATCCCCTCAGAGGCCGGTTTCAGAC
>NW_026504045.1:0-13327 GCF_026875155.1 Cherax quadricarinatus
CTAAAGGGGGGGGACAAAATTTTCCACTTCATGTGTGAGGGGAAGAGTGAAGGAGAAAAGAAACGGACTCTGTTCCTCTCGTCAGGAAAACGTCTGGGGGTGGAAAATATATGATTTTGTCCACAGTTCACTCAGTGGATGGGATGAGTGGAAGGAGAAAAGAAACGGAACTTCGTTCCTTGTCAGGATACCTATGGTCTGAGGGTGGCAATATTCGATTTTGTCCACAGTTTCACTCAGTGCTATGGACCAGTGGAAAGAGGTAAAGAGACGGGACTCTCTCCTATCTGGTTAAACTGCGGGTGGGCCTAAGGTTGGAGGAGTCAACAGTTTTTGTCCACAGCTTCACTCAGTGCTACGGGACCAGTGGAAAGAGTTTAAAGAGACGGGACTCTCTCCTATCTGGTTAACTGTGGGTGGGTCTAAGGGTGGAGGGTCAACAGTTTTCTCCTCAGCTTCTTCATCTAGTATGACGTGAGTGTTCGAAGGGAGGACAGAGACGGAACTCCTACTTCTCTTTGAAAGGTTCCACAAGTCTGAGGTTGACGCTGTTCACTTTTGTCCATGATCTCACTCACTGTGAGGGACTTCCACATCTCTTGTGATAATTGGTTTGGTCTGGGGATGGATCTGAGACAGATCTCTGCTTCTCTTTGAAATGTTCCATAAGTCTGAGGGTTGACAATCTTCACTTTTGTCCATGATCTCACTCACTGTGATGGGACTTCCACATCTCTTGTGATAATTGGTTTGGTCTGGCGATGGATCTGAGACGGAACTTCTGCTTCTCTTTGAAGTTCCACAAAGTCTGAGGGTTGACAGTCTTCAGTTTTCTCCACGACCTCATCCGTTCTGACGTCACTTCTGTATCTCTTGTGACAGTTGCTCAGTCAGAGGATAATTCTGAGGATGGACCTTGAGATGGATTTGAGAGTGGACCTGAGGATGGACCTGGAGATGGATACGAAAGTGGACCTGAGGACGAACATTCGGTGGTTTTGTCTGTTGCATCACCGGGAGTAACAGAAATCCTGCCCCTTTTGCTAGGGTTCCATAGGTCTGAGGGTCTGATGGTCTAGTTTGGTCTGATCATTAACACTTGTGCAAGAAGAAGACTAGGGTCGTTACTCCTGCCCCTCTTGCGAAGGATCTCTTGATCAGGGGTGGATACCAGTCTGGCTGGTTCACGCGGTTAGTTCACAGCGGGTTCGTTCACAGATGGTTGGTTCACAGCAGTGTTCACAGCAGGTTGGTTCACCGGCGGGTTGGTTCACAGCGGTTCGTTCACAGCAGGTTGGTTCACAGCAGGTTGGTTCACAGCAGGTTGGTTCAGAGTGGTTGTTCACAGCTGGTTGGTTCACAGCTGGTTCGTTCACAGCTGGTTCGTTCACAGCGTACCCGCAGTCCTTCGCGCTTCTTAGCCTTCGCCATTTGAATCTCTTGGACAGTTGGGCCCCGAGAGGGAGGCGTAACTGGTCTAGGAACTCCCATCTTTTTTTATTTATTTATTATTATTAAGACGTGCAAACACTACATTGAGATTTAATTTACAATAGGGTTGCAATGCAACGAGAGCCTCTAAGCCAGCATTAGGATTAGAGAGAGAATGACAGCAATACCTCGATAACAAATGATATTAAACTAAAACTAAATAAGAAAGAATTATTTTTATATACAAGTCATGAAAAATAGAGAATTTGGAACCTGTAACTTTACAGATTCTCTTGTTTAAATGATTTATCCCTCATAAACAAAGAAACAATGGAGTACAACATGTGTAGTATAATGGCAGCAGAGGATAACATGTGAAATTGAAGAATAACATGTGTATTGGAAGTAAAAATGGATGTAGTGTAGGTGTAATATGAGTAGTGGAAGAATAACATGTTGTGGTGTGGTATAACATGTGTACTGGAATGTATAACATGTGTAGTGAAGGTAAACATGTGTAGTGGAGATATAACGTGTATGGACGTATAGCATGTACTGGATGATAACATGAGTAGTGGAGTATAACAGTAGTGAGTTATAGCATGTGTATGGAGTATAACATGTTGTAGTGTGGTATAACATGTGTAGTGTAGTGGAATAACATTGTAGAGGGATGTAACATGTGTAGTGTAGGTATAACATGTGTAGTGGAAATTTAGCAATTTAGAGGTAGATATAAATGTGCAGTGGAGGTGATAACATGTAGTGGGGTATAACATGTGTAGTGAGGTATAACATGTGTAGTGGAGGTATAACAGTGTAGTAAGGTATAACATGTGTAGTGGGTATACATGTGTAGTGGAGATATAAACATATGCAGTATGGTGTATAAACATGTTGAGTGTGTAGAGGTATATGCATGGTAAAGTGGAGATATAACATGTGTAGTGAGGTATAACATGTGTAGTGGAGATATAACATGTGTATGGAGATTAAACCCGTTAGTGGGGGTAAAACATGGAAAGGGGGAATAAAAACATGTTTTTGTGGAGTATAACATGTTAGTGGGGGTATAAAAATGGGAAGGGGAATAATTAACATGTGTATGGAGAATAACATGTGAAAGTGGGGGGTATAAAAATTGAAAGTGGAGGTAAAACATGTTAGTGGAGTTTATAACATTTTAGTGGAAAGGTAAAACATGTGTATGGGGGTTTTTAACATGTTTATGGAAAAAAACATGTGTATGGAAAATATAACATGGTAGTGGAGGAGAACAGGGTGTAGGGGAGGTAAAAACTTTTTTTAGGGGAAAGATATAACATGGGTAGTGGAGGTATAACATGGTAGGGAGGTATAACATTTGTAGGGAGATATAAAAAGGTAGTGGGGGTATAAAAATGTGTATTGGAGGTAAAACATGTGTAGTGTAGGTATAAAAAGTAAAAAGGGGAAAGAATAACATGAAAAGGTAGGGAAATTTTTCCCCCCAAACGAGTGGGTAAACCCCTTTTTAAGGGGAGAAAACCCCAGTTAGGATTCCTTTAAAAACCATTTAAATTAAAAGGAAAACCTTTAAAAAAAAACGGTTGTGGAAAAAATGGGGGGATATCGTTTTAAAACCAGTTTGGAGGAAAAACCCAGGTTATTAGGTTAACAAAAGGGGGAATTTTAAAAAGGGGGGATTAAAACTTTTAGTATCCCTTTATAATAAAACCCCCAAGGAAGGGGGGTTTCCCCCATGGATTATTTAAAACCCCCAAGTTAGTTTTAAAAACCCCCAAGGAGGGGTTAAAAAGGTAGTGGCCCCCCCAGGATTTTTGGGGAAAAACCCCCAATTGAGGGAAGGTTAACCCCCCCTGTGAGTGGGGTCCCCCCCAAGGGGTAAAAGTTTGGAAACCCCCAGGTTTTTGGGGAAAACCCAAGGAAGTGGGGAAACCCCCATTTTAAAGTGGAAAACCCCCATGTGAGTGGAAAACCCTTTTGTATAGTGGGGAAACCCCAGGTGTGGAGTTAACTTTATGGGGGGAAAACGGGGTGAAAGAATAAAGGTGGGAACCCCCAGGATAGGTAATCCCCCATTTATTAGGAAAACCCAGGAAGTGGGCCCCCCCATTTTGGGGGAAGGTTTTCCCCCCATTTAGGAGGGGAAAACCCCCTTTTTAGGGAGGTAAACCCCATTTCTAGTTTAAAACCCCCTTATAGGTTTTAACTTGTATTAAAACCCCTTTAGGGGGTATAACACTTATGGGAAGCAACATGGTAGTGGTTTTAAAGTGTTCAAAGAAAGGCCCCCTTGGAGGGGGAAAACCCCTTGTGATGGAAAAACCCAATTTGTAGGTAGGAAATTTTGGGTAAGGGAGATATCCCCTTTGAAATAGGAAAACCCTTTGGAAGTGGGAAAAACCCGGGTTAGGAAACCCCCCCATTTTAAATCGGGAGGCAAAAACCAGGAAAGTATGGGGGAAAAACCCCCAAAAAATTATCCCTGGAAATTTGGGGGTAAAACCCAGGAGTGAGGATAAAAATGGAGTTTTAAGAAAAAAGGAAAGGGAAAGGATCCCATTTTAGTTAAAACAAGGGTGTGGGGTATCCCAGGAAAACGGGGAAGGGCCTTTAACCAAATGCTAGGGCTGTCCCTGGGAAACCGTCCGGGGGAAATTTCGAGCCTTTTAAAACCTGATAGCTGGGAAACCCTCCAACCTTTGACTTTCCCCCCCCCCTACCAGCCCTCAGTGCCATGTTTTCCGGGTTACCCCACCCTCAAATTTCTTTTCTTTTTACTCTTTTAAACCCCCACCCCTTCCCCTTTTCCTACCTCCCCTTAAACACTAAACCAGCTAGTTTTTCCAGTCTGAAAAGACCTTACATCCCTGAAACCTTCTTCGCGCCTATCACCGCAAAGTTTAACCTGTCTCCTAGGCTCAAGCCTCTTTCCCTTTCCCTCCGGTGCTTAAAAAATTCCCCCAACATTTTCTTTTCTCCTCGCCAAAATGGCTTTCGAAAGGGGTCGCTCTATTTTTTGGCCCCCTTTTCCCATTTAAGACAATTTTGTGCGAAATCCTTTGTAATAAAAAAACTCCCCCCCTAGCATTTCTTTTTTGATCTCGAAAAAGGCAAAAAACCCAAAACCATTTTGGAGGTATAACACCCTTAAAGCCCAGCCAACCCTTAGGCCCCTGTGGTAATCTAACCCCTTTCCTACTGCTTTTTTATCTGAAAGACTTTTTTCGGTCCATTTGGGGGCCTCACTTTCCTCAGATTTTTTTTCAGGCAGTTTGGGGCCCCCCCAAGGGTTTTCTGCTGCCCTTTAGCCCTACCCCCTTTCTCTTGGCTAAAAATTTGACCTACCTTCCTTTTCTTTCCCATCAAATTTTTGGGTTTCTTTTTATTTTAAAGGACTTTGCAAAGCTTGTGAAAGGGCACAAATTTTCCCCCTTTAAGGGCCCCCTTCCCGATGCGTTTTGACCATGTTTCCCTTTGGGGCCACTTCTCACGGTTTTAAAATTTTTCCTAGTGCAAAAACACATTTCATTCCCTTCACTAGACGTCCTCCGGGCCCCCAAATATTTAAATTGTATTTAAAACCGGCTCAGTACCCCAGAAGGGAATTGCGGGCTGACATAGAAACCTAAACCATTCCTTTTTAAAGGGCAGTTTTCCCCAGGGCCGGGCGGGAACCCTCTCCAAAATTTTTTGTACATCATTCTCGGGGAGCAGTTTCCCCGGGACCCCTCCTCCTTTGCTTTCCCCACCCGGGGCCCGAAAAGGAGAACTTTTTTGGGAAAATTGGGTGAGAAACCGGAGAAATGAAAAGGGGAAAACTTGGCTTAAGAACTGGTTCAACCGTGGGCAATAGGCCAAAGAAGGGCAGGAATTTGGGGCCCTTTCGAAACCCTGAGAAACTAGAAAGACGAGATGAAAAATTTGGAGGTAGGAAGGGGTTTTAAGAGGTGGGGGTTTCAAGGGTAAAATCACAAAAAATTAAAAAAAGGGGGGTGATCCCGGAAGACTTTGGCACCAGAGGAGCCGGGAAAGGGGGGGCCCCCACCAAAGGGTTTGGGAGTCTACTACCGAGATTATGGAACACGGGGAAAATTTTCCCCTGAAGAGAGACAATTGGGGAGAAGACTGCAAGATTTAAAGAATGTTTCCGTGGCACCGCAATCAGGCACTCTCCCACAAACCGGGCAGGAGGCCCAAAAGGGGCCCCCCAAAAATTTCGAAAACTGTTAGGGGTAGGGCCCCCCATTTTAAAAGACCTTCGGGCCCGATGTCCCGTGATAAAAACAAGGATAAGACTCACGACAGCCATGGGGTTAACCCAACCCAATTTTACTAAAAACCAGTGCCTTGGGCCCGCAAGCGGCAAAAAATATGTATCCACTTTGGAATGGGAAAAGGCCTGAAGGGTAAATTGTTTTAAAAATATCCCCCAAAAAAACAGAAAATCACACTGTACAAAGGAACGTGGAAAAGCCCAACCTTACCCACGGGAAAGAATTGAGAGAAACATGCTTGTGAACTGTGATAGGAAACTTTACCAGTGAAAGGGGTGCCCCATGGCCTGGGGGCTAAAGCTCTTGCTTTCACAAAAGCGAGGGGTCGGGGATCGATTCCCCAGCGGGGGTAAAAACTTTTGCGCGTTTTTTCTTTAAAACCCGGTTTGTGTATGTTCGGGCTGTCAGAAAAGGGGTTTTGGGGAGTTAGCCCGCCTGGTGTAAAAGGGCCCTGACAAAACAAACCCTTTAATTTCCCCCGAAATGTTCTGCATAATAACTTTTTTCTATAAAATAAAATGTCTTTAAATGTCAGCAAGCTCTTTAGCCATGTAAAATGAAATTTGTGAAATAAAGATATTATGTTAAGTTTTTAAAGATAAATGCACTTGGTCTGCATTCTAAAACTGTAACAAAGCACGCATTTGCCCCGGAAGAGAAAGAAAGGATATATTTTTCCCAAAGTGTCGTAAAAGATTTTTAAAACATTTTACTGGGGTTTGCAAAAATAAACATTTTGGAGATTTTCGGTGTACTTGAAAAACATGGGGGCGTACAGGAATTTGTTTGTCGTGTATGCTTGTATTTTGTTTTCGGGGGGAAATTTAGCAAAAAAATCAAAGAACTGTCATCACAAATGGTCGGAACTTTTAAACTAGGACTGTGGGCACCCGCCGGGGGCCCAGGGGGGGGGAAATCCAAAAACTGCTCACCATTTTTGGGGGAACAGGGATGCATATTTTAAAAGACTGAAAGAGGTAAGGCACAAAAAAAAAACAGACAGGGGCCTTTGGGCCCCCTGGGGCAGGTGAGGGAAGCGTCCCAGCAGGAGGTACATTGATACGGGAAAATTGTGGAGAATGGCCCCGGTTTAAAACAAAGGGCCGGGCCCGAACAGGATCCCAGTACAAAAAGGAACCTGGGGGGAGAAGGGGGTCCCCACGGGCCCAAAATCTCCATTATATGTTTCTGCTTTCTAATTTTTATTTTAAAGAAAAAAAGAAAGAAAAAAAAAAGGAAATGCGAAAAGGGCAGTTTCTAGAAAGTAAAATAAGTTTTCCCCCCCTCAACCAAGAGGACCTCGAGACCGCCGCATGCAAATGAGTGTGAAAAACCCCTTTTCATAAACCCAAACCCCTTCCCCCCAGAAAACCCCGAGCCTTCCCGGTAGCAACCCCACATCTACCAATCCACCTTGGTGGACAAAGAGAGGGGAGTCAGATACCCGCCCCCAAAGCAAACCTATTTCCGGGTTCCCCCCCCCAAAACGGACAGGGGAGCCTCTGGGGATGCACCCATCACCTGCAGGAAAAACCCCCCCCCTACCTTTCCCGGGGAAAACCGGTAAGGGAGCAGGGGACCCCCCGATGACCAGATTCCATGGGGAAACTCAACCCCCCCGAGGGAACCCCCCCGGAAATGGGAAAGAACCCTGAAAAAACGTCTCCCTACCTAGAAAAATTAAACAAGAGGGGGGGACCCCAAGGGGGCAAATGCAAATTGGGGGGAAAAAAAAATGGGGGAGGGAGGGAAGGGAAAAGGCCGGATGGGATAGGGAAAGGGGGGGCTGGGGGGGAATTTGGTCGGTTTAGGGAAAGGGGACCAAAAGGGCTAATTTCCTTTGACTAAGGGGCATTTCCCAAAACCCCGAAGGGACCCCCCTTGGGAAAAGGTCACATTTCACTGACAAACAGCTTTCCTGAAGCTTAAACCCGGGGAGGGTTTTGGGGGCAACGCCCCCCCGGGCCCGGTCTGAACCAAACCCCATGGTGGATCTTTGGGCCGATCAACCAGGCCGTTAACTGCTGGGGTGCACGCAAGCTACATAAAAAACCAACCCGCCCGGTTTGGGCAGTGCTGACTTTAAAGGGGCCCGTCCAGTGCCTTCTTGAAGACAGCCAGGGGTTTTAAATTTAAAACCCCCTTTCGTATGCCTGGGGGGCAATTGACCCGTTTTTGGGGGGCCCCGGGCACTTATTGTGTTGTTTTCTCCCAGTGACACTGGCCCCCCCCCCGCTTTTCCTCGAGGGAATCTTTCATTTTCCCGCCGAACTTTTTTTTTTTATATGGGGTGATTTTTCCCTGTGCAGGGTTTGGGACCAAACCCTCCAGGAACTTCCAAGTGTAAATTGTGTAAACCTCCCGCCTGCGTTTAAGGGAAAACAGCTCAAGGGGCTTTCTTTTTAAAACGCACTTTTGGGGCCGTGAAAGTTTTTTGTGCACTCTCCCCGGTCTTTCAATGTCGCCAGCCTTGAAGGGGGGGCCCTTAGCGTACAGCATTTCCGCCAGAGGAGGGACAAGCGATTTGAAGAGAATCATCATGGGCCGGCGTCCCCCATTTTGAAAGGGTTTCTTTACCATCCCAACGTTTTCCTAGTGGAAAGAAAGGCCCGATATATTGTTGTGGCTTTGAAGTTGGGGATTCTCTGACATTAAACATCCCAGGGCCTTTACATTTCTTTTCCCCTCTGTTTTTAAAGGTTTTGAATTTTTGGTATACATAAAGTAATTTTAAATTTCCCCCTTGTTGAACTTCAATTGTTTTTTAGCGGGGCCCCTTCGAAAATTTGGGGTTTAAATTCCCCCTTGGGGTTCCCCGCAGTGGGCTTCGATGGGAAATCACTGCCATGGGGATCCAGGTGTCAACCGCAAAGGAAGACAACCGGGGCCTTTGGTTTCATCTCTATGTCAGAAAAAAAGGGTGAGAATAGAATGGGGCCCAGGAACTGTTTCCTTGTGGGAAAAGAGCTTTTTTTAAAACCGGCTACCTGGGACTTTGTTTAAAATATTACTCTTTTTTTTTCTATTTGTTTAGGAAAATTGAAAGTAACCATCTACCAACTTTTTTTCCCCCTTTTCCTTTTTGCCCGGGATTTTTTGTTCAAATTTCCCATGGTCCCCACAAATAACCCGGGCATAGAAGAGAGGAGCTTACGAACGTTTCGGTTTCCCCCTTTGGGCCCTTTACAAAGTCACACTAACAGAAGTAAGGGAGGGCTGGTAAAATATAGGCAGAAGTGTTTGTAGGAAAATAGTATTAGTAGTAGAGGTGGTGGTGGGCGGAGGGGGAAGGGAAATATGGTGGGGAATAAGGAGGACTCCGTCAAATACTAAGAAAGGGGGGCCCCCGCAAAAGGGGGCTAGGTGCCCACAAAGGGGGAGCAAGAAAAACAGAGTTGGGGGGGGGAAAAAAAAAATTTAAAAAATGAAAGGGAAAAAAACACAAGGGAGAAGAAAAAAGACAACCCAAAGAGAGAAAAAAAAAAGGGAAAAAGGGAAATGGAAAGGGGGAAGAGGGGGAAAAAGAAAAAAAAGGGGGGAATCAGGTTAAAATCAAAGGGGTTTTTAAAATTTGGGGCATTTTCAATGTATGGGGAAAAGGAAGGCAAATTTCAGAACGAACCAGGCTAAGGGTTTATTTCAAAAGGGAAAATTTGTATTAGGGAATACAAAAGAAATTTATTTTTCTAAACCCACAAATTAAAATTTAACGTCTTTATCCCCAGCAGCCCTTGGGCCCAAATTTTTCCCCCCTCACTTACTGTGTTACTAACTTGTCTTCTGTCTCACTTTTCTCCCGTTTTAAAGAAACTTTAACTTCCCTTTGGTTTTTGGGCTTTTTCCTTTTCCACTTCGCCTGCCCCTCGCGCTGGAAATTGGGCCCCGATTTGGGGGTCGGGGGTTCCCCTTTCCCTCAATCTCGCTTCCGTAATCTTCCTGACCCTTTTCCAAAAATTTCCCCTGGGGGCTCTTTCCTTTCCCGCTCTTGTTAGCTAATTTTTCCAAAAAACCCCCCATCTTTCCCCCCGTTACCAACTTGCCCTTTCTCTTTTAAATCAAAAAACAAGCCTTTTCAAAACTATTTTTGACAAAGGGAATTCCCGGGAGTTTTCCTTATCGGGGAGGGTTACCCCGTAAAACTGATGTTTTTGCTCTCGAAATCACGTACCTACACCCTCTGTTTCCAACCCTCCCGATTGCATCAAAGAACTTTTAACAAGAAACTAAAGGGCTCTCCCCCCGAACCCTTTTTCCCTCCCTGAAATTTGAAACCCTTTTTCCCAAAGGTTTCGTGCATCTGTCCCTCTCTTTTTCCCCAATTTTTATGGGCCTTTCCCCAAAAACTCATAAAACCCGATATTTTCCCCTAAAGTCCTATCATACCCTAGAGATTCTGTCTCTTTTTCTCTTGCTTCTTGGCTACCAAAAAACCCCGCTCCCTTTCCCTTTGGGAACTTTTTCCCCCTTTCCCACCTTTCCCTCACTCTCAAGACTTCATTGAACGGGTTCCACTCTCTCCCCGACCTGAAATTCTTAGTCCTTTACGTTTTTTTCCCTCTTCAAACCAAAGTCCCCCCCCTTGAAAGCCTTGATTTTCTTAGAAAGAAGGGCCCCTGAAGGGTTTTTTCATCTCCCTTAAACCCATTGATTTTCTTTTTTGATCTTATTCCCCTTTTGTGGGGAAATCTAATTCCTTTTCCTTCCAAGGAAATTTATTTTCAAAACTTTCTTGGTGTCGCTATTGGCTCTCCTCCAAACCTTCCCTTTTTCTAATCTTTTCATTGGGAAAACTTTCGAGTCTGTTCTTCTTCCCCACCATACATGTGCGCCCTTCATCGCTCCACTATGTCATGACATCTTTGCCCTAGCTTCCCTGACTCTAGTCCTTTTTTCCCAAACCCTTTCCCCCAATCCTTTAAAAATCTTTCCCCTTTTCCCTTAAGTTTAAAAACTGGTGGGAACTTATTTCCCTTTCTTCCTTCCTTGATGTCCATGTCCACCGCTCAATAAAGGTTTTTCCTTTTTTCCCCTTACCGAAAACCTATGCACAGGGGGCAGTACATTCACAACCCTTTTTTAAACCCTGCTTCCCCCCGTCAAGAAAAGTGTTCCCTTAACCCCTCTTTCTCCCGGGCCCTTTCCCCAACTGTGTCCTCAGTTCCTTCCAGCAAAATTTTTCCACTCTTCAAAAAATTTGTTTTTCCCCCCTTGGGTTTCCCTTCCCAATTTTATAGACTCTGCCTTCCAAATGCTAAAAAAATTTTTTTTCTCTCCCCAAAATCTCTACTTCCCCGGGAACTCTTTTTTCCTCTGCCTTCCCTACAAATTTTCCGGGCCTTTTTAAAACTCAACAACTCTCCCCCGTTCCTTAGACATCAAGCTTTCTTTCCGCCAACTAAAAACTCTTCGCACTAATCCGTTCATACCTCTCCTCTCTCAACGATTTCCTGGTGTTTACTCTATTTCTTGCTCCCATTCCTCTTTAAAACTTTGGAGAAAAATGGCCATCTTTTGACAGACTTTGGGGGCACAAAAAAGTGTTTGGCTTGCCGACACGAACAATTCTTTTTTTTTGTTTACCGGCAGAGATCAAAAGGGCCAAACCCATTGACTGGTCTTCCGCTAAAACTGTCTTCCCTACTTCCAACTTTAACAGTCGGGCCCTCTGTTGAATCTTTCCCCAATAACAACTTTTTCCCGGCTTCGTCTCGTATTTAAACCTTCCTCTCCCACTACATTGTAAAAAGCTCCAAACTTTAAAACAAACCCCTAACTTAACCGATTCCTCTTTTTTTTTCCCTTCTTCCCCCCTTTTCCCCTTTCCTCTTTTTTCGGGGTTGTCTTTCTTTCTTCTCCCCTTGTGTTTCTGTTCCTTTCATTATTTAATTTATTATTTCCACCCCCCCCCCTTTTTTTGTTCTTGCTCCCCCTCGTGGCCCTAGCTCCCTTGCATGCTCCCCCTTTCTTAGTTTTTTGACTGCAGCTCCTCCTTGTATGTATGTGGTATACCTGGATTTTAACCGGGAGAGATTTTCCGGGGGTCAACCCCCCCGGGGCCCGGCTGTGAGCAGCCTCCGGGGTGATCAGAGCCTGATCAACCAGCTGTTGCTGCGGTGCACGCAAACCCAACGTACGAGCCACAGCCCGGCTGATCGGGAACTGACTTTGGGTCTGCCCATGCCAGCTTGAGACGCCGGGGGTCTGTTGGTAATCCCCCATGTTGCGGGGCTTTTTGAAACGCTCGGGCCCCTCCCCTTTTTGGAAACCTTAAGGGCAGGACCCCCGCTTTTCTTGGGGGATGGTCATCGCCCCCCGTCTTTTGCTTTCGTAGTGAGTGATTTTGGGTTGAAATTCGACTAGTCCCTCTAGGATTTTCCAGGTTTTTTTTTAATCATGTATCTCTCCCTCCTGCTTCCCAGGGAATACAGTTTAGGAACCTCAAGCGCTCCCAAAATTGGGGTTTTTTTTTAATCTCCTTAGGGCGGCCGGAAAGTTTCTGAACATTTCGGGTCACAATTTCACCTCCCTTGAAAGGTGCTGTTATGTGCAGCAAATTCCACCTAATAGAACAAGTGACCTGAAAGTGTCATCAGGGTTGGCCTCCCAGTTTTGAAGGTTCTCATTACCACCTGTCATTTTTTCTAGCAATGCATGATACAATGTTATGGTCCTTGAAGGGAGATCCCTGACATGATCCTCCCAGGCTTTGACGTGGTGTTTTCCCCAAATTTTTTTTACCGAAATTTTTTTTGACCTGATGAAAATTTTAAATTTCCTCAGTTTTTCCATATCTGAGTAATTGAAATTTCTCATCGTTGAACTTTATTTGTTTTCTGCACCCACTGAAAATTTGGTTGATTCCCCCTGGGGCTTTTCAGGGTTCTGCAATGGAAGACCTGTCATGCAATTCGGTGTCATCTGCAAAGAAACACGGGGCTGTGGGGTGACATCCTTGTCTATGTCGGGTATAGGATAGGGAAAAAGATGGGACGATACTGCTTTGGGAACAGACTTTTCACCGTAGCGCCTCGGACTTTACTCCGTTGACACTACCCCTGTGTTCTTAGTGAGGAAATTATAGACCATCGACCACTTTTCCTGTTTTCCTTTTCCGCATTTTTTGCGCTATTTCCCATGGTCCCCACTTGTCGAAGGGTTTTTGCAAAGTCTGTATAAAATTTTCATCTGCATTCTTTTTTGACTTCTAGTCATTTTGGACCTTGTCGAAATGGGCCAATATTGAGACAGACGGACGCCTGTTCTAACCCCCTGTTTCCCTGGGGTTTGTAACTGATGGGTTCAAAATGCGTGGGGATCTTTTTTTTTTAGACCCTTTTAAAAATTTTTTTTGATATGGGGGTGTTAGTGCTATTGGGCTGTATTCTTTGCGTTTCTTTACTGCCCCCTTTGGGAGTGGGGCATGTCTGTTGTTTTTATAACTGGGGACGCCCCCCGGTCCATGCTCCCTCTCCAAGGGGGAAAAGGCTCGTTAGGGGTTCTTGCAGTTCTTTATGAACACAGAGTTCCCTACTGGCCCTGGGGGAGAGTGCATGGCATGTCATTATCCCTGTTTTGAAGTCATTTGGCCAGATAACTCGGGTAGGCTTGTTTTTTTT
>NW_026504048.1:0-10328 GCF_026875155.1 Cherax quadricarinatus
AAACTAAACCCACCTTTTCCCCCGCCACTCCCACAAACAAAAACCTGACTCCCACCATCCCACAACACTCAAACCTGGTCCCCCCGCCACTCCCAAAACACTCAACCCCTGTCTCCCACCACCCCAAAAAAACACTCAAACCGGGCTCCTACCACTTCCAAACACTAAACACCTGTCTCCCCCCCACTCCCCAAAACAAACACCTGCCCTCCCAACCCCTTCCACAACACTCAACCATTAAATTTTCCCACCATTTCCCAAAAAACACTCAACACCTGTCTCCCCCACCCCCACAACACTCAACACCTGCTCCCCACCACCCCAAACAACACAACACCTGGCCCCCAAAAATTTCCCCCCAACACTCAACCCCTGCCTTCCCACCACTCAACAACCCAAACCGGGCCCCCCCACCACTCCCAAAAACACTCAACCCCTGACTCCCACCACTCCCCAACACTCAACCCCTGCCCTCCCAACACTCCAAAAAACACTCAACACCGGTCTCCCACCACTTACAACACTCAACACCTGGCCCCCACCATTTCCCACAACACTCAACACCTGGCTCCCCCCCACCCCAAAAACACTCAACACCTGTCTCTCACCACTCCCACAACACCCCAACCCCTTCCCCCAACCCCCACCCACAACACTCAACCCCTTTCTCCCACCAACATAAAAAACCTTTTAAACCACCTGGCTCCCACCACTCCCCAACCCTCAAAACCTGTCTCCCACCACCATACAACACTCAACACCGGACTCCCACCACTCCCAAAAAACCTCAAAAACCTGACCCCCCACAAACCAAACACCTAAACCTCCCACAACACCCCAACACCTACCCCACAACACCAAAACCCTACTCCCACAACCCCACAACACTAAAAAACCTGTCTCCCACCACTCCAAAAAACACTAAACCACCTGATTTCCCACCACCCCCAAAACCAAACAAAAACCCGGGAACTCCCCCCAAACCCCCCAAAAACACAATTTGTGAAAGATCTGTTTTCCCTCCAGGGAGGCCCCTTTGGGACCCTGGTCTTGGTTTTTGGGAAATTTGGGGATATCTTCCCACTTCCCTGTCCCACAGACCCCTGTATAACCCCTACGTTTTTTTTAGCGCCCCCCTTTTAAAATTTAATGATCATAACCCTCTTCCCCCAGTTTGGCCTTTTTTTAATCTATTTGTGTGTGGTGGGTGTGTGTGTGTGTGTGTGTGTGTGTGTGTGTGTGTGTGTGTGTGTTGTGTTTTGTGTGGCGCCGCCCCGGCCCCTCATATGGGAAATTTTTCCCCTATGGCTGTGTATTTTCCTCATTAGAAGTCTGGCTTGTCCCCACCCTTCCCATTTTGCTTCACCCTCCACGTTAAATTGAAAAGGTATGTAAAAAACAGGTATAAAATACCGACAAGATGAAAGAAAAGACACTTGTGAACATCTGGGTATCTTTTTTTTGTAGACTTTTTCGCCCCCAGGGGTTTTTAATCAATACAAATTCTTGGACTAAAAAACTTATTATATTTTTGATTTCTTTTTATGTCCAAAAAATCTATATTGTTTAAATCCACTGGATTGCAAAAGTCACAATAAGGATAACCAAAATGTTGCAGGGTATAAAACACTGGGGGCCCGTTGTGATCACTACACCGGGGGGCATTTGGTAATAAATATCGCCTATGTCAAAACCCAAATCAGGGTGAATCCCAGGTCCAGTTTTGCTGGTTCATCCTCCCTATCTCTTCTCTCTCGAGCATGTTAGTGCATGAAATTTTTTTCTCATTACGACCTCCAGCATCTTAGCCCTCCCACAAAGGCCCTTTCCATGTGGTTTTTAGGTATTTCCCTTTTTCTACTTGGGTTAAACCAAACTGGTGCCAAAGGAAACTTTCCCCTTGCTCTTTTGGGGGCCCTTTGGCCACTTTAGTTTGTGTAGCCCCCAATTTTCCCCGTTGTTTCTTCATATTATTGTTTTGGCTTTTTTGCTTTTTAAAGTGGAGGGTTGGGAAATATTACCCCCTTTACAAAACCTTTGTTTGTGAGTGTGAGTGTAGGGGTGTGTGGTGTGGTGGTGTGTGTTGGGTTGTTTGGGGGTGGGGGTGGGGGGGGGTGGTGGGGTGTGTGTGTGGTGTGTTGTTTGTGGGTTGGGTTTTTGGGGTTTTAACTCATTTAAAGGTGTTGGGTTTTTGTTTTCACCATCCCGGGTTTAAAAAGATTTTTTTACATAACATTATATTATTACACCAAACTATTTTTTAAAATATATAAAAATATATTTAAAATTTTAAACACCCCACAACTATAGAAAATTTAAAACAATTGGTTTGTGTCGTGCTACAGATGGGGGGAGCTGGCAAGTGTGGGCGAGGGTCCCGACGTGTACAGTGTAGCTGATTGGAAGTAACCAACAGCATGTGAACAATCCTTCCCATCCACGCAAACTACCCTTTCCGAAGACTTTCCCTTTGTGACGGGAAAAGGGGTTTGAGTACTGTTTTCCTGGGAATTTTAAGACGGTGACCCAGAGGGACGTAAATCTGATAAATTAGAAACATGTGCATCACTTGGGTATCTTTAATGGGGAAACTTTTCGGACATAGTGACTTCATCAGCCCCAAAAAAGGGGGAAAGAAAAAAAAATTTTGGGGTAATCTTTCCCCTCATTTTTTGGGTCGATGAAACCCAATTCCATCAGCCCTTGAAGTTTGGGATGGACGGGACCACATCGACTCAAGATTTAGGACTGATTACCTCAAACTACTCCTTTTTTTCCACTTTTGAAAATAAGAAATTTTTAAAGAACTTCAAAAAATGGCCCTTGTTACTTTTTTTTTTTCTTATAAACAAGTTTTTTAAACCCGATTTTTAAACGTTTTTTAGAGTAAAGGGAAAATAATTTAAAACGGGGAAAACTCATAAATAATATTCAAATTTTTTAAAAAGTTTTTAAATCCCAATATTTTTATTTTTCTCTTTGTAGTTTAATGTAACTTATACTTTGAAAACAAAAAAATTTAAACAAATAAAATTTTATTTCCCAAAATCATGGAAATTTTCACTTTAATAAAAAAAATTTAATTATTCTTCCAAAATTTAAAGTTTCCTAACTTTTAGTCTTTGTTTTAAACAGACTGTGTAACCTCAACAAAAAAAAATATACAAGATTCAACAAGCCCTTTGAATGGGCCCAAAAAAGGAGGCGGGAAGCAAAGTTTGCCCGGGGGAAGACTACCTCTTTTGGATTACTGAACTACCCAAAAAAAATAAATATCAAAAGAATCTTTCAGAGAAAATAAAGGAACAAACAAAGTCACTCAAGGCAAATTCCTCAAACCCTTAAAAACTGTACACCGTAAGAGAGCCAATATCAAATCAGTTGTCAAGGTTAAACCCAGGGAGCGGACTGACTACCTGCCAGCGTTGACCCGTCTTTAGGGTTTGGGTTCCCCGACCCAAAAATAAATTTAGCCGGGGCAAAAAAATTGGGAACAATTCACCCCGGGGGTTCTTGAGACTTTAAACTCTATATACACAAAAATACACCTAACAATTAAAAAATAAAAAAAGGGACCCAATTCCCCTGGTATTTTTTTTTTATTAAACAGATAATAATAAAAAACGCCGAAAGTCTCTATTTTTGCTTAAACGGGGACCCTTTTGCGCTTAAAATAAAGTGATTAACCCTTTTCTCTTACATTTGTTTAAAAAACACAGGGTGACCAAATTCCAAAAATATAAAAATTTCCCCCATTTCCTTTGTATGGACTGATTAAGTCACGTGAGGGAAACGTTTTTTCCCCATCAAAGATACCCAAGTGTTTTCACATGCGTTTAAATTTTTTCAATTTTTCGGTTTTTCTGAACCATTTATCTACTTGACATTAACCTCCCCGACGGTGTGTTTTTCGAGTTACAGTAGAAAATTTAAGTATCATGAGCTTTTTGATAGGGTAAAAGAAAGTCTCCCGGGGTAAAAAGAGGTGTTGAAATTTAGTAAAATGGGTGGGGGACTTCGGTAATGCAATGAGGAAGGGCGTTTTAAATATTCCAGAAAATAGATAAAAGCTCGTACAAAAAAAGCAATCAGTTTTTTCAATTTGTGTTAATATCAAAATTAGTTTTTACTATCCCCTAAAATTGATATTTAGGCCCCTAAAAAAGGTTTGATATGAAAAAAAATACAAATTTAAAAGGGTCTGAAAACAATACAAAAAGAAGAATTTAAAAAAATGAAACAAAAAAGAATGACAACGCTTACTCTTTTTTTTTCTTAAAAAAATTTTAATTTCACAAAGTCTTTTTACACTAATTTAGACAGTGTTTAGTAAAACTGTAAAAATTAATGAAGTTTACGAATTTTCAGTGCTTTTGTTTAAAAAAATACACTGTTAAATTTTTCCCTTTCACCTTAAAATTAGAGAAAAATTTTGCTCAGTAAAGGGGTAAGGGAAAGGGCGGGGGAAAGGGACTTAGAGAATTTACAAACACTGTGATAGGTTTCCTTTTTATAAAAGGGAAAAAAAGGACAAAAAAAGGGGTATAAGCAAAGGGGAATAAAAAATTTTTTATATACCAACAAGGGTGATAAAAATTAAAACACTGTGCAACATTTTTTTTGGGGATCTTTTTTCTGTGGGCGGGGCCCAACCAGTGGGTTTAATAAAAAACCTTTGGAATTAGGCTGAGGGGCTGGGTTACCCCAACTTTTACCGCTTCATCTTCATTTTTATATTGGGCAAAGCCATTGTTGGCGAAAATTTTTACAGAAAAAAGATACCCATATGTTTCACATAAATGTCTAATTCATTTCCTGTCGGTTTAAGTACCCCTAATATAACCCCCAGGTATAGTGTATGGTAGGGGTTATTATTGAAATAATTAAAGGGGAAACGGAGAGCAATAAAACGTAGAAGAAAAAGACTTTAAAGGGAAATGTTGGGAAGCCATAGACATGAATCCTTTTAACAAATAATTTTGTTATTTGGGAAGTAAAATTTTTTTGGCCATTTTTGGATTTAGAAAGTCATGTGATAGGGTGGGGTGAGAAACAATGTGGCAGATTTTTGCAATGTATGGAAAAAGGGTTTAAAAATTTTTTGGGGGATAGTGAGGGTCAGGTTTGTGTATGTAGGAGAGAAGGAGGTTATTTTTCCCGTTAAAGAAGACTTATGACAGGAATGCGTGATGTTACCAAGGTTGTTTAAAAATATTTATTTAAAAGGGGGTTTTAAAAGAAGTGAATGCTCGGGGGTGAGAAGTGTGGAATTTGAAGATTTAAAATTCTTGTTTGAAACACATAGTGGAAAATTTTTCACAAGAAATAAATCTCGAATTAGCCTTCGGCTCACACAAAGGGGAGAACTCTTGAAGCAAAACAAAAGGTTTAAATTATGATATTGATGAAACCTTTTTAGATTTGGGGGGGGGACTTTAGAAAAACTGGGGAAAGCAAAAAAATCTCCCCCTTAATTTCCACCCTGCAGTAGGAATTTTATGGTTCCAGTATAAATTTTTGATACAAAAATTTACGCCAGTAAAACTGGCTAATGAGTGGACTGTTTTAAATTTTAGATAAATTTGAATTAATCGATGGGATTATGCATTTTGAAACTACTGTTTTCTTAAAAAAAACATTTATTTTAATGAGTGAAGAACATAATTTCTTTAAATTTTACCTCGGTGGTTTCATCCCGACGCCTCCCCAAAACAAAGGCGACCCGTAAAGGGCCAATATCTACCCCACTTACCGGGCTGTGAGTTTTAAAAACACTGGGAGGGGCCCAATTTTTTTGAAAGAAAAATTGGCAATTTTTGCAACATCGGGTTTTCTTTTTAAAAGTAGCGTTTTCGCCCCCGTGGCTTTATCCATCCAAAATTTTAGGGCTTTAAATTTAAGACGTAGAACTATATAAAAGATGAAGGGAATCAGTCCCTTTAGCCTACTCTTCTCTCTCTCTTTTCTCTCTCTCCTCTCTCTTTCATTTTATAAAATATATTTAAATTATTTAAATTTATTCCCTTTTTTGGAAAACAGAGGGCCCTTGGGGATGAAGAAGGAAACCCAAAAAGGAGGTGTGCTTGCCTCGACCCCCTCCCAAAAGTAACGTGTTCCTGACAGGGTTTTCCCCGGTAGCTTATAGCACAGCAGTGGAGACCTGCGTTTAAAAATTTCAAAAAGGGTCACTGCCCAATATCACCGACCCCCGGGTTCCAGGGTGTTTTTAATAAGGGAATTTCGGTTTCCCGTTAGGTTGGGAAAAACCTCAAATGTTTTGTGCAACACTGGGAAAATTTATTTTAATTTTCATTTTGTTCCAAAATAACCACTGTGAAAAAAAAATATTTTTCTCAGAGGGTTTTTTTGCATATTATATCGTTGCTTGATTAAGGGCCAAAAAAAAAAACTTTTAATTTTTTTTACAGGAGGTAGAAAATATTTTTTTTTTTAATTTACATTAATAAATACGTTTTTCATTTTTTGATCAGCAAGGGTTTTGATTCTCATTCCCGCATTCTGATTTCATTTTTCAGTTCTTTATTATTGTTCCAGCAGTTTTGATTCCCCATTCCGCAGTTTGAATTTTCTTCCCAGTTTTTTATTAATTTTTTCCCCCCAGTTCTATTCTCATTCCACAGTTCTGAAATTTTTGGGTTCCCCGCCGTTTGATTCCATTCCCGCAGTTCTGATTTTTTATTCCCCAGTTCTGAATTTTTGTTCCAGCATTTTTGATTCTCATTCCCGCAGTTTTCTGATTATTGTTTCCAGCAGTTCTGATTCTCATTCCAGCAGTTCTGATTATTGTTCCAGCAGTTCTGATTCTCATTCCAGCAGTTCTAATTATTTTCCAGCAGTTCTGATTATTTTTTCCAGCAGTTCTGATTCTCATTCCAGCAGTTCTGATTATTGTTCCAGCAGTTCTGATTATGTTCCAGCATTTTCTGATTCTCATTCCAGCAGTTTCTGATTCTCATTCCAGCAGTTCTGATTATTGTTCCAGCAGTTCTGATTCTCATTCCAGCAGTTCTGATTATTGTTCCAGCAGTTCTGATTCTCATTCCAGCAGTTCTGATTCTCATTCCAGCAGTTCTGATTATTGTTCCAGCAGTTCTGATTCTCATTCCAGCAGTTCTGATTCTCATTCCAGCAGTTCTGATTATTGTTCCAGCAGTTCTGATTCTCATTCCAGCAGTTCTGATTATTGTTCCAGCAGTTCTGATTCTCATTCCAGCAGTTCTGATTATTGTTCCAGCAGTTCTGATTCTCATTCCAGCAGTTCTAATTATTGTTCCAGCAGTTCTGATTATTGTTCCAGCAGTTCTGATTCTCATTCCAGCAGTTCTGATTATTGTTCCAGCAGTTCTGATTATTGTTCCAGCAGTTCTGATTCTCATTCCAGCAGTTCTGATTATTGTTCCAGCAGTTCTGATTATTGTTCCAGCAGTTCTGATTATTGTTCCACCAGTTCTGATTATTGTTCCAGCAGTTCTGATTATTGTTCCAGCAGTTCTGATTCTCATTCCAGCAGTTCTGATTATTGTTCCAGCAGTTCTGATTATTGTTCCAGCAGTTCTGATTATTGTTCCAGCAGTTCTGATTATTGTTCCAGCAGTTCTGATTATTGTTCCAGCAGTTCTGATTATTGTTCCAGCAGTTCTGATTATTGTTCCAGCAGTTCTGATTATTGTTCCAGCAGTTCTGATTATTGTTCCAGCAGTTCTGATTATTGTTCCAGCAGTTCTGATTATTGTTCCAGCAGTTCTGATTATTGTTCCACCAGTTCTGATTATTGTTCCAGCAGTTCTGATTATTGTTCCAGCAGTTTTGATTATTGTTCCAGCAGTTCTGATTATTGTTCCAGCAGTTCTGATTATTGTTCCAGCAGATCTGATTATTGTTCCAGCAGTTCTGATTATTGTTCCAGCAGTTCTGATTATTGTTCCAGCAGTTCTGATTATTGTTCCAGCAGTTTTGATTATTGTTCCAGCAGTTCTGATTATTGTTCCAGCAGATCTGATTATTGTTCCAGCATTCTGATTATTGTTCCAGCAGTTCTGATTATTGTTCCAGCAGTTCTGATTATTGTTCCAGCAGTTCTGATTATTGTTCCAACAGTTCTGATTATTGTTCCAGCAATTCTGATTATTGTTCCAGCAGTTCTGATTATTGTTCCAGCAGTTCTGATTATTGTTCCAGCAGTTTCTGAATTATTGTTCCAGCAGTTCTGATTATTGTTCCAGCAGTTCTGATTATTGTTCCAGCAGTTCTGATAATTGTTCCAGCAGTTCTGATTATTGTTCCAGCAGTTCTGATTATTGTTCCAGCAGATCTGATTATTGTTCCAGCAGTTCTGATTATTGTTCCAGCAGTTCTGATTATTGTTCCAGCAGTTCTGATTATTGTTCCAGCAGTTCTGATTATTGTTCCAGCAGTTCTGATTATTGTTCCAGCAGTTCTGATAATTGTTCCAGCAGTTCTGATTATTGTTCCAGCAGTTCTGATTATTGTTCCAACAGTTCTGATTATTGTTCCAGCAGTTCTGATAATTGTTCCAGGAGTTCTGATAATTGTTCCACCAGTTGGGTTAAACTCATTACACGTCTCTAGTCACTTAATGTACAATAATTTTTGCGTCTATTGAAGCCTCTCAAGTGAGGGTTAAGTTAAAATAGCGATGATATTCTTGTTACCGAGACATTCTTCTTTCTTGAGGGAAAATCTGTTTTTGAGTAACTTCCAATTGAGAATATGAGAATGTAAGAATGGAGGAAGACTGCAGTAGGCCTACTGGCCAATACTTGGCAGGTCCTTTTCAAATCCAGCCTCTCCTTCCAACTTATCTGATAAGTTAGACACATGTACAACACTTGGCTATCTTTACTGTAGAGACGTTTCGCCTCACTGTGGCTTCATCAGTCCATTACTAAGAAGAAGAATGAAGATCAGAAGGAGACTGGGGTAATCAGTCCCTCATCCTGGAGTCTAATTTATCAACTTGTCGGTTCTTTGAACTATTTATCAAGGGTAGTTGATGAGTGGAACAGTCTACCTAGTTGGGTTATTGAGGCTAGGACTTTGGGTAGCATCAAATTTAAGTTGGATAAATATATGAGTGAGAGGGGTTGGATTTGAGTCGGACTTGCAAATGAGTGGATAGAGTTATCAGATCTTATTTCTTGGGGAACATTGAAAATTGGGTTGGGCAAATGTTTTGTTAGTGGGATGGATTGTAAAGGACCTGCCTAGTACGGGCCAACAGTGTTTCTCCTTAGATAATTATGAAAAACAAAATACAGGTGAGCTTTCTCGCTTAGTGAGCCAAAATTTTGATAAGCTTCGAATAAATTTAACTTCATTGTATCACTTGCAGGAGTTGAGGAAGAACCTAGAGAGTCTGATACGGTTCTACGGCGAAGAGGAAGGTAAAAAATGTCCCTCCGTACCTGCTCGTCTGGAGGAAGACGAACCAGTGATTTTGGAAGGCAGATGTGATGATTTAGTGGACTTCCTGGTGTGCAAGGTTTGTCTGCGACTCCCAGACTTGAAGTTTACTCTAATACTTTATTATGGACCTCATACCCATCCTGTGGGCGGTAGTCAAAAGGTTACAGAGGTACATAATGGGTCCAGGGACTGTACTTCAACATTACAGAGGTACATAATGGGTCCAGGGACTGTACCTCAACATTACAGAGGTACATAATGGTCCAGGGATTGTACCTCAACATTACAGAGGTACATAATGGGTCCAGGGACTGTACCTCAACATTACAGAGGCACATAATGGGTCCAGGGAGTGTACCTCAACATTACAGAGGTACATAATGGATCCAGGGACTGTACCTCAACATTACAGAGGTACATAATGGGTCCAGGGACTGTACCACAACATTACAGAGGTACATAAATGGTCCAGGGACTGTACCTCAACATTACAGAGGTATATAATGGGTCCAGGGACTGTACCTCAACATTACAGAGGTATATAATGGTCCAGGGACTGTACCTCAACATTACAGAGGTACATAATGGGTCCAGAGACTGTACCTCAACATTACAGAGTACATAAATGGTCCAGAGACTGTACCTCAACATTACAGAGGTACATAATGGGTCCAGGGACTGTACCTCAACATACAGAGGTACATAATGGTCCAGAGACTGTACCTCAACATTTACAAGGGACATAAAGGCCAAACGTACCTCAACATTTCAGAGGTACATAAGGGGCCAGGGCTGTACCTCAACTTTTTAGAGTACATAAAGGGGCCAGAACGACCTCAAAATTACAGAAAGGAATAAAGGGTCCAGGGGCTGTACCTCAA
>NW_026504049.1:0-11291 GCF_026875155.1 Cherax quadricarinatus
ATATATATATAATATATATATATAAAGAAAGTAGTTTATTAGATTATGTTTTGGTGGATAAAGGTTGATGGTAGGCTCCAGGAAGTACTGTTTATAGAGGGGCAACTGATATATCGGATCATTATTTAGTTGTAGCTACAGTTAGAGTAAGAGGTAGATGGGAAAGAGGAAGGTGGCAACAACAAGTAAGAGGGGGGTGAAAGTGTATAAACTAAGGGAGGAGGAAGTTCGGGTGAGATATAAGCGACTATTGGCAGAAAGGTGGGCTAGTGCAAAGATGAGTAAGTGGGGGGGGGGGTTGAAGAGGGTTGGAAAAATTTTTTAAAAATGCAGTATTAGAATGTGGGGCAGAAGTTTGTGGTTATAGGGGGGTGGGGGCGGGAGGAAAGATGAGTGATTGGTGGAATGATGAAGTAAAGGGTGTGATAAAAGAGAAAAAGGAAGCTTATGAGAGGTTTACAAAGCAGAAGTGTTTATAAGAAGAGCAGAGTATATGGAGAGTAAAAGAAAGGTAAAGAGAGTGGTGAGAGAGTGCAAAGGAGAGCAGATGATAGAGGGGAGAGGCACTGTCAAAAAATTTTTTAATGAAAATAAAAAAAAAATTTTGGAGTGAGTTAAACAAGTTAAGAAAGCCTGGGGAAAAAATATGGATTTGTCAGTTAACAACAGAGTAGGGGAGTTAGTAGATGGGGAGATGGAGGTATTGGGTAGATGGCGAGAATATTTTGAGGAACTTTAAATGTTAAGGAAGAAACAGAGGCAGTAATTTCATGCACTGGTCAGGAGGTATACCATCTTTAGGAGTGAGAAGAGCAAATGTAAGTGTGGGGGAGGTACGTGAGGCATTACGTAAAATGAAAGGGGGTAAAGCAGCGGGAAAACTGAGGGATCATGACAGAAATGTTAAAAGCAGGGGGGAAAATAGTTTTGGGAGTGGTTTGGTATTTTTTGTTTAATAAATGTATAAAAGAGGGGAAAGTACCTAGGGATTGGCGGAGAGCATGTAAAGTCCCTTTATATAAAGGGAAAGGGGACAAAAGAGACTGTAAAAATTATAGAGGAATAAGCTTACTGAGTATACCAGGAAAAGTGTACGGTAGGGTTATAATTGAAAGAATTAGAGGTAAGACAGAAAGTAGGATGCGGATGAACAAGGAGGTTTCAGAAGTGGTAGGGGATGTTAGTATATCAAGTGTTTACATTGAAGCAATATGTGAACAGTATTTAGATAAAGGTAGGAAGTTTTTATTGCATTTATGATTTAGAAAAGCATATGATAGAGTGGATAGAGGAGCAATGTGGCAGAAGTTATTGGCAAGTATTGAATAGGTGGTAAGTTATTTAAATGCGTAAAGAGTTTTTTATGAGGATAAGTGAGGCTCAGGTTAGGGTTGTAGAAGAGAGGGATACCTACTTTCCCGGTAAAAGTAGGGTCTTAGACAGGAGGTGTATATGTCACACCATGGTTGTTTAAAATATATTTATAGATGGGTTTGAACGGAAGTAAATGCTAGGGGTGTTCGGGAGAGGGGTGGGATTAATTTTGGGGAATCAAATCAAAATGGGATTGACACAGTTACTTTTGCGGATGATTAACTGTGCTTCATGGGAGATCTAAAGAAAAATGCAAAGGTTAGTGGATGAGTTTGGTAATGTGTGTAAAGGTGTAGAAAGTTGAAAGTGAACAAGAAAAGAGTAAGGTGATGAGGGTGTCAAATGATTTAATAAAGAAAAATTGGATATTCAAATTGGGGAGGAGGAGTATGAAGATGTGAAGTATTTTCAGATACATGGGAGTTGCGTGTGCGGATGGATTTAAATGAAGGATGAGGTTAATCATAGAATTGATGAGGGAAAAAAGGTGAGTGGTGCGTTGAGTATATGTGGAGTCAAAAAACGTTTATCTATGGAAGCAAAGAAGGGAAAGTATAAAGTATAATAGTACCAAACACTCTTATATGCGTGTGAAGCTTGGGTTGTAAATGCAGCAGCGAGGAGACGGTTGTGAGGCAGTGAAGATGTCCTGTTTTAAGGGCAATGTGTGTGTAAATATAAAGCAGAAAATTCGCAGTGTGGAAATAATGAGAAGGCTTGAGTTAATAAAAGTATTAGTCAGAGGGCAAGAAGAGGGTTGTTGAGGTGTTTGGTCATTTAGAGAGAATGGATCAAAGTAGAATGACATGGAAAGCATATTGAAAATCTATAGGGGAAGGAAGGCGGGGTAAGGGGTCGTCCTCCGAAAGGTTGGAGAGAGGGGTTAAAAGATGTTTTGTGGGCAAGGGCTTGGACTCCCAGCAAGCGAGCGTGAGCGTGTTAGATAGGAGTGAATGGAGATGAATGGTTCTTGGACCTGACGAACTGTTACGGAGTGTGAGCAGTGTAATATTTAGTGAAGGGATTCAGGAAACTGTTTATTTTCATATAGTCGTGACTTGAGTCCTGGAAATGGGAAGTACAATGCCTGCCTTTAAAGGAGGGGTTGGATATTGGCAGTTTGGAGAGGATATGTTAGTTATCTTTATATGTAGTATGCTTATAGGACTGTTGTATTCTTAGCAACCTCTGCAAAAACAGTGATAATGTGCGTGTGTGGTGGAAAGTGTTGAATGATGAATAAAGTATTTTCTTTTTTTGGGATTTTCTTTCTTTTCGGGTCACCCTTGCCCTCGGTGGGAGACGGGGCCGACTGTTGAAAAAAAAAAAATATATATATATATATAATATATATAATATATATATATATATATAATATAATATATATATATATATATATAATATATGGCGCCTAGTCGCCAAGGCTGCAGTAAAGAAAGGGTTGAGTCCAAGAGGCTGTTGCAATGCTGAAACCAACTCAGCTCCGGGTTGGTTGGGTTTTTTTTTTCGGCGTTCAACAGGGCTTGAAGCAGCTGCCCACGCAGCAACGAGGGTTAAAAAAAAATAATATCAGAAACATGTACAATGAAAAAGCCTTGTCAAATTGGACTTTGCCTAAGCTTTCAACTCAGTCAGAGGGATGCTGCTCTCCAAGCAGTTTATAAGAAACTTCCGGTTTTTTACTTCCCTTCCTTTATCCCTTCATAGAATCGGTATAGTGGTTGGGGGGTGACTTCCAAACTTTGTTTGGGGACCATGAAATGACTCGTGTGAGGCTTGGCACATGGGACCCTCTCGCCCCCCCTTTCTATTTTGGTTTTGAGTCATCAAGGAAGTCACGGAGGCACTCTCCACGAGCTCAATAAATGGTTCCTGGACGACGGTACCCTACTGGCACAACAGAATCTCTCCTGGAGGACATCAGTAAAAATTTAAAGACATGGGAGAAAGCCTGGGCTTTTCTTTAAACCCCCACCAAAGTGAAATAAGTTTCACCAATCAACAGATTGATCCAGAATATTAGTACCGTTTTACCAGGAGCACGAGCCATTGATCCAGCCAATAGCACTCTCCTCGATGCTCCCTTGGTCCAATGCCATCGATCTGATCCTAGGAAAAAAAGTCTCAGACCTCCGGACGATGGAAACAGGATAAAGACATTGACACACACATGCCTTCTACATACTCCACCAGGTGCCTGTCAACCCCAAACTTACCTATTTTCCTGAGATGCCCCCAGCCTTCAGCATCCAAAACTCAAGGGAATATGACTCTCTCCTGAAGGCTGCTAAGAGTGTATTGAAATCTTTTTCCTAGGACGATGGACAGTGGTTGCAAGCCTCACTTCCGTCAGGGCTCGGAGGGCTAGGAGTACGCGCAGAACCTCCAGATTGCTCTACTACTTTCCTATCCTCTTCCATTGCGTAAACAAGTTGATAAGACAAAATTCTTCCTGACACCCTCAGTGACCTCAGCAGGAATAGAAGACCCTAGCTTATGTCAGTGCCAATCACCGAATGGGAGACTCTTGCAGCTCCAGCACCAACCCCAGTGCAGCACGGCTTCACAAACAGTCAAGCAGGGATAGCCCAATTGCTGAAAAGGTACTTTGCCAACATGCACAGGCTGCACATCAGATAGTGAGATTGCCGACTCCAGGTTGGTGAGTGCACCTCACTCCGGGGAACTTCCTCAAACAGTTCCATATCGGCAAATGGAACGCGACTCGACCCCTAAGAACCCTCCGTATTGCAGTGGCCTCTGCGCCTTGCTGCCCCCAGTTTCACAAGAATATATGTGTATTTGGCGGCGAAGTGCAAGAGACCGAAAACGGTCCTACATGGTCTTAACTGTTCCAAAAAAAAACCAAGGCTGGGCATACAATGAGTCAACGACATCATTAAAGAGAACCCTTGCTAACAGCTAGGGGATGCCATGCCGAGAGGAGCCACGATACATGCATCCAACAATAACCCACAACCCACCAAACCGCCCCGACGGGATCACAACTAATCCTTGGAAGAATGGCACTCTTAGCATGGGACAACATACCTGTGTGTCCACCTGGCTGACACCTATATCCAACACAGTGTGGGGCGAAACAGGGAGGTGCTGCTGACCACAGGGAGGAGTACAAGAACAGCAAGTACAGGGGCATTAGCCAACAGTATCAATTTGTCCCAGAGGGATCAGAGACCTTGGATCATGGGGAAAAAAGCCACACGTTTCCTTATAAGAATTGTGGGTTCCAGACTCATGACACCATCCAGGGGACCCAAGGGCAGCCACTTTTTCAATGTTTCTCAGCGCCCTCAGCGTGAGGGGGGCGAGGGGTGGCCGAGGGAAATCGCTTGCTGTCATACATGGCTCACGTCCAGCCTCGGAGGAGCTGGAGGAATTCATCATCTTTGATACTTGTGGCCATGTATTCATGTTAATGTTTTTTCCTGTAAAATGTATTTTGTTTATAAATATAATATATTATATATATATATATATATTATAATATATATAATATATATATATATAATTATATATAAAAATATATATATATATATATATACACATACAAACACATGCATATATATACACACATACACATACATAGTTATAATCGCAATTCCAACAATAACTGTATAGTACTTGAAACACTCGGAACTAAATAATGTTAAAATTTGCACCCCAGACATACCCTCATATAACATTCAACAAACTGATCACGCTAACCGCCCAGCAAGGAAACCAGCCCATTTCATCCCGCCCTTACTCTGCCTTTCAACTCCTGAAAATCCCGGTAAAGTGAAATTCCTATAACCCTCACTTAAATCCCTCTCCCATCTCCCCCCATAACACCTCCTTATTTCTACACTGTCCTATAAAAAGTTGCCGTTAATGCATTAATCTTTCCACGACACGTTCGCTCCCCTCATACCCAAGACATATAAATATAATCTGTAATTATATACCTCTACCGCATTCTCTCACCATACTGATTCACAACCCACCTATGTCTAAGCATAATTAAAACCTTCAACACCTGCAACCCTCACCCCTTACCCTCCCCACTAACCTATTATCTTAGGACCCCAACCAAACCCTTATAGATCAATACATTCCAAAAATACACCATTTGGAAAACAGTCTCCCAATCCACCACAAACCTTGCTATATCCCATCCTCCCGTATTCTCATATGGATAAAACCATAACTATTCTCGTACTTTAGTTTTTAAACGTAAATTGTTCAAACGCCCCCAGATAATACGCCAACATGAACATCGGAATAAATCCCTATCTACCACTGCTACCACTTGCCTTACCTTCCACCCCTTATCAAGGTTTCCCCAATTTAATATGTGAAAGGATCGCTCATGTTTATGATGACCCGTACATTGCCTCACCTTATTATGAACTCCCTACACCACCCACCACCGTTGCATATCCTGAACGTAACTTATGAAAGTCCGCCTTCCTGGCCTCCCCCTCCCGCATATAACTAATTTTCAAATACACACTCATAATCCTCTTTCAACAGCTATAAGAACCAGCCCTCCTCGGCCAACGGGAGTGTGACAACCGCCTACTACCTAACCATTTCGCTTCCACTAAACCCAAAATGAATCAAAAAACGCTCTGTTTTGTAACCTTTGTAACTCACTACGATAGTAATCGATATAATTGCTGGCTACAATGCCAAATTTACTATATAATAGACCATTCTTTTGTAATTACTCTTTGATGCAAAGTTAAGTGTGCAGCTCGTAAACCACTGAGGCGGCTTCAGTACACCATCTACAAACGCACTGAATTTATTTGTTGTGCTAACTTGATATCACTTACATAAACGCTCCCGACATATTCAGTAATTGGTCCACCTTTTTCCACCTTTTCAACTACTTCACATTCTCACTTAACCCATCCCCAAGATCCATATACTTCGTTTTCTCCTTATTAATTGACATGCAGAAGCCTTTCAAAAAACGATTACTGACTTTTCCACCCGAGCAAATCCCTGTTACCACTTACTAAAATCGTTGTGTCATCACATATCCAACAATGCCAGCCCCCACCAACCCTTCGTCACAAACCCCATTCGCTGCCAATAAGAACCCTAATTCCTTTTATAAAAGGGATCCTGTAAACACGCAAAAAAATATTTGTGAAAGGGACAACCTTGACTAGACCCTGCACATCTGAATTTGTCTCCTAACCTCCATTTACCTGCACCCGCAAGGATGCATCTTGATACATTAATTTGGCCCATGATATAAATTCCTCTCCAAACCCCTCCATCTCCATAATCAACCATAACGCTTCCCTTTCTACACTATAATTAGCCGCTCCCAATCATATCCAACACCCCCCCCCTCCCATTTTAACTCTTTCTACTTCATAAAACTTCAATCAAACATGCTGTCGATACAAATCTTCCCGGTACCCCATATTGTCCCTAATCAATCACTTTAACCCCAGGACCCCTTTATTTATTGTTAGCTAAAATTCTTTGCAAAAATCATATAATCCACCACACAAAAACGAAATAGCACGATAGCTCTTTGACAGTTAGATGCTCATTCACCTTTAGGCAACTCGAACGAACCACAGCCCATCTGCGCTGGCCCCCTAAAACCAGATTCCCGCTTAAGGATATGATAATCTTACCAAAAACCCTTTTAAAACGCTCCAATTTTGAAATAAAAGTCACTGGGCAACCATCAATTTCCTGGTGCCTTACCTAATTGCGCCCCCGGAGAAAGCTTCAGTCCTCACACTCCGATACGCCCTTCCAAAACGAATCGATCATGCTCTTGTCAACTCACACTGCACAAACTTCCAATTGTACTGTAATGCTATTTCGCTATTCCCCACACTTTGCGTTTTCAAACTTAACCCAACATCATATACCCCACTCATAACCCTCAGTCGTCGTCAACTACCTGGTTCCACTTTATACCCTTGCATACCTACTGAACATATCAACCCCATTAACTCCATTGCCTTGCGACGTGTGTGTTTGACTCCGCAACACACACGCCGAAGGCCGATCTTCCCCACAAAACCTCCTCAATCCCGCCCCTTAAGCCTTTCACCATTCAAACCTCTCATTTGTAAATTCCGGAAATTTTCCTTCAAACTTTCAATATCAATAACAGGATAATTAAGCATTATTTGTGTCAAACATATCGCGCAACAGCCTCTCTAAATATTTTTGAAAACCGTATTGTAACTGATTATATTCGTCCCTCGATTAATATAATATTCCTTAAAACGTTGTTTAGGCTATCGTTCCCACCAATTAACCATGGCAACATCCCCTGGTGCATCTACCACTAAAAACGATCCCACATAAGTCCAAAAGACAAGAGACTATCCTCCTTCCTTTAATAACTTTACATCAATTTCCCAAATGATGGAACCCCCTCCGAGGCACACCCTCATATCCACACTAATTACAACTCCTCAATATCCGAAAAAACCACTCTATCACATTCACACCTCCGCACAGTAAACGCACAAGGCACGTACATTCGGTCCAACCTCGCCGCATAACCTCGTTTAATGAAGGTATGCTCTATCATTCATCCCCCCCCCACACACATCCTTTAAAAAACCCCACCCCGGCAATATATCCCCCAATATACCCAAACAACACACCGCTACACTCTGGGCTTCACACATCTTTTACGACGTTCACGCAACTCCAATCTCCGCCTCCCCGCTATTATGCTACATTCGTAAAACCACGTAAAAAAAAGACGCCCAGCACGTCCTGAACAAATTTATTTTTAATACTCACGTCATCACCCTCAGCCGTACCATAATACACATACTAAACTAATGGGAACCCTACCCCAAGTTCCATCCACTCTAATTAAACCTCCCTATCTCCCCCCCCCTCACTACGCCTTACTATCAACGGCGTAGTTTCCTTATCAAATGGAAGCCCCACCTTTCAAACGTGCCGCATGTTCCATGTACTCATTATAACCACCGTTCATATCCAACTCATAACGCAGGCCTAAAATTATGTTCCAGTAAGAATACCACAATCCACACCAAGTCGCACCAAATACTTTTAAAACCCCCTTAAGCTTCCTCTCAGCTCACAACCCGTTAAATAGTTATAGTAAAACACTTGAATTCAACAAATTGGTTTTTCCTTTTGCCCGGCTTGACTTTACCCCCCAGTTCGTTTTGGCAACACCTCTGTCCCTCCCCCCTTTGTTGGGAATCACCTTCGCAATCCCTTGATCATGGGTCACCATTCCCCCTCTGCTATACCTCCACCCTAGACTTTTTCCCAGATGTTGGGCAGTGTGTTAGCACACATCATCATAATCCGATGATGCGCAGTCCTCTTTTTCGTGTCCCGCCCTCCACCTGCATTTTGACATCTGAAGCACCGTCCTGATGCACCTCCACCTCTACTGCAATGCACCTCAGGGAGGCGTAGGGCAAAATCCCTAACTCGTTATTTACCGTCCGATTTGTTCAGTTTTTGGTACACAAGACAAAGTGTTCTCACTCTTTTGAAAATATTTATAAAAAATATACCTCAAACAACAACTAAGAAAAGACTGATTTACTGAAATTGCCCTTGGGCAATACTTCATTCTTATATGGGACTACGTAAGGTGGTTTTGACACTTGGTGCCGAGAGTACAATGCATAATACTTATTTTGACCGATTGTTCCCTCTAAAAATACCTTACCGTTATTTCACAAAAAAATAAAGTTTGTTAGTTCTGGAATATTGCAAAAAAATCTGCCCTTTACTCCCACATAACTCCCAAAGTATTTGGAATATTTTCAAAAACTAATCGGCGAAAATAAGAGAAATCATTATTCTACAATGTCTGTGCATATTATTCCATTTAATTAAGTAATAAAGGAATTAATTTGTTGCCCTAGGTGAATAATTACTTCCGAGATATCGGCCGGGAATGCCGGCCGGCCCCCCGTCTCAAAAAAAAAAAAATTTTTTCGCGAAAATCGCGTTTGTTTGGGTGTATTTCTTAGTAAACTGATGTTCTAGTGCAGTTTATCCTCTTCAAAACAACCGTTTTCTCCTTACTCAGAGACTAAAGAATGGGACATGGAGAGGAGTAGCTCAATATTTATGGAAATATTCCCGATAATCTTTCGTCATATTATGGCCTATTTTATTCAGCCTAGAGTATATAACATGTTTGTATGTTATTTAGAGTGTTTATTATATCATATAGATCAATTCTGATAGACAAATAAGCCGTAAAGTTGATATATAAGCTGATATAAGCGTAATAATGGTGATTCCTGGCTGGCACCTGGAGCGGTGGAACACTGCCGGGGGGGCGTTCCTCGGGCCCCCGCATCACAAAGTCTCGGGAAAAAGTCCCGCCTACGTTTTATGATCCCAAAATATTCGTTATTATTTTAGAAAGAAAATCAAGAAAAGCAAAAAAAACAAGAAAAAAACTCAAAAAAAAATAGGCCGTGAGCAACTCGGTACCAACACGCCGTCCCAATACCTATAAAAGACTAAATTTCTTGAAAAACGCGTAGAACATTCATTCGGTACCTTTGTGTTGCCAAAATTACTTTTTTCAGTATAAAACTAATTCCATATTTTTTTCATTTTTCGGTGAGCGCGGGGGCAAATGCCCAAAGGGGGCCCCCTTCAACCCTTTTAGACTCTCTCGTCGAAAAACCTCTCTTCGCAAAACCATCATTCACACCGCCCCCAAACTAAGCCTGGGTCTTCCACCTGTCGGACCGATTCCTCAAACTTCATCCAACCCCTTTACCAAAGAGGGCCGCCACTTCTTCCCCAATAGGTAGTCCTCCTCAAAATCCTTATGTATGTCCAAGGGACTAAATTTCTCCTTGTAGGGTTTAAATCGCGTTTCGAGCTCCTTTTCTTTGTCCCCCCTCCCCCTGAAAAACCGTTGTTGGGGCGGTGTACAAGAACTTTCTCGCCATCGCCTACTTGCCACTGGCTGCTGTTGCTGCGTTCCTTTGCTGTTGGGGGGGGTACCCACTTCTTTTCCCCACACGCGCCGCGATGGGTCAATACCCACATAGCCCACACTACTTGTTGCCCCCATACGTTACATAACTTGAGTCCGTAATTCTTTCAACACAATGTAGAAGGAATAGGGTCGAAGATCATTTTAACTTATACCCGCCTTTCCCGCGCACCTCAACGTCCCGTTGCCCATCTCCCGCTGTGGCTTTTCGTGAACCGTCCCATAAGTACGCAGTTCACTGGAATATAAAAAACATCGCCTCAAAAAGGCACATTCCTGATTTTTTTACCCAAGTGTAAATTTTGAATACATCATGGTCTCACCGACACAGCTGTATTAACCGGTATGATGGGCTCCTTACTTGTCGACCACGCCCCGTAAACTCGTGCAGACCATTTTAACGAAGACTTTTCATTTCCAATTTTGTGGACAAAACCACATATCTCCTCATTTGCTATACCAAAGGTACGCGAATGATCGATGGGAAAAAAAAATCCATGTTATCCTGTGACAGCACCACGGATACCAATCAGACAGTGTTTATTCTTCTTCGCTATTCAGCGCCATGTTTTGGGGAAAAAAAAAGTTTCCCCCCACCAACGCTAGGGGGAGCTCAATCAGGTAAACTGCGCAAAAAAAACTCAAAACAGAGCTTCTGCCAGCTCGTCCAAACGGCTCGGAGGCAGAGGACAATTTTTTTTTCTATTTTTGGGGTATCTTGTTTCTGCGGAAGGAGTTTCCCTTAGGGAAACATACAGGGGAAAGGGGGTCCCCAGGTTTTTTAGTAACAAACCCACCCAACCCGTATTGGAGGCATCTTCTCAAACAAAATGTTTTATTAATTCTGAACTTTAAATACAGGGTCTTTCGAAAAGATACTTTTAATCTATTTTTTGGGGGGGGGGGGGGC
>NW_026504051.1:0-18565 GCF_026875155.1 Cherax quadricarinatus
ATGATCATCACCACTGATCATGACATACTCATGATCAGATCAACACACTATTCATGATCAACACCATTAAGCAGACAAAAACCCCCGATAAATATCATAAACCACTGATTAATGATCATAAACCACAATCATTATCATACACCCTGAGTCATGATCATAAACCACAAGTCATGATCATAAACCACTAAGTCATGATCATAAACCACTGAGTCATGATCATAAACCACTAAGTCATGATCATAAACCACTGAGTCATGATCATAAACCACTAAGTCATGATCATAAACCACTAAGTCATGATCATAAACCAATAAGTCATGATCATAAACCACTAAGTCATGATCATAAACCACTAAGTCATGATCATAAACCACTGAGTCATGATCATAAACCACTAAGTCATGATCATAAACCACATGAGTTCATGATCATAAACCACTAAGTCATGATCATAAACCACTAAGTCATGATCATACACCACTGAGTCATGATCATACACCACTGAGTCATTATCATACATCACTGAGTAATGATCATACACTACTGAGTCATGATCATACACCACTGAGTCATGATCATAAACCACTAAGTCATGATCATACACCACTGAGTTCATGATCATACACTACTGAGTAATGATCATACACCACTGAGCCATGATCATACACCACTGAGTCATGATCATACACCACTGAGTCATGATCATACACTACTGGGTCATGATCATACACCACTGAGTCATGATCATACACCACTGAGTCATGATCATACACCACTGAGTCATGATCATACACTACTGAGTAATGATCATACACCACTGAGTCATGATCATAAACCACTAAGTCATGATCATTCACCAGTGAGTCATGATCATACACCACTGATCATGATCATCCACCACTGAGTCATGATCATACACCACTGAGTCATGATCATACACTACTGGTCAATGATCATACACCACTGAGTCATGATCATACAACCACTGAGTCATGATCATACACTACTGAGTAATGATCATACACCACTGAGTCATGATCATAAACCACTAAGTCATGATCATTCACCAGTGAGTCATGAACATACACCACTGAGTAAATGATCATACACCACTGAGTAATGATCATACACCACTGAGACATGATCATCCACCACTGAGTCATGATCATACACCACGAGTCATGATCATTCACTACTGAGTAACAATGACTGCAACTTACCTCTGGTGTATGAGAAACATCAAAAATCATGTGAAATGTGACATGATTTTTTATGTCGTCTGATATACAGTCTCTGAGATACATGATGGTGTCGACAGCTCTCTCAAAGTCTGTGCCCGGGCGTAGACGGCAGCACTGACAGGTCCCTGCAATAATAACACTAGGCTGTGGGTTGCAGACTGAGAAAGCCTGCGACATAAACCCAGATCACAATACTACACTATCATTCATCTACTGCACTGTTAAAATAGAGAATCATTATACTGATGAATTACATTATACTGAAGAAAGATACTGCTATAATAATAGCTTTAAACTTTTAAGTTTAATACAATCCTAAGGTAATTATAGGTAACCAGGTCTGATCTAAGGTACGGATGGATATCTGAATCAGGAGCAAGTTATCTAGTTGCTTCCCTTGTGGGGGACACCAGCCAGTCGTTATGTGAGTGTTTTGGTCTGATGAGATAATGTTCTGGTTTAGGTTTCAAGAATTGTAAGACATAAATGAAGGCACTCCGACGCGGGAAGCAATGAATTTCATCAGAATTTAAGAAGTTTTGCAATAAATTTTGCGAAAGTTGTTAGACAGTGGCTAATATGGAACATTTGTGTGATAATACCAAGTGGTATCTGGTCTAGGTTCCAAAGTTTAATGGTGTAGACTTCAAGGTCACACCTGTGTGCTAATATCAAGTGTTATTTGGTGTAGATTTCAAGGTTTGATGGAACATTTGCGTGTCAATACCTAGTGTTATCTGGACCAGCTGCCACGCTTCTATAAAACCACATAGTCCGAAATTGAGGAGGCCGTTGAGAGACGAGGTGCTTACTGTATTTAGGAGCATTAAATCTTCTGCCCCCAGGCCTGACATTAAAACCTACCAGATACTAAACGCAATCCCCATCAGTGCCCTATGTAAGATTAATCTGTGGATGGTCCCGGGATCGTTGCTGGAACCCTTTTCGCACAAATAGGACGATCCTCATAACCTAAGCTGCCAACCCTTCTGATAATGAAGACTAAAGACCAAGTCATCATGTCTTCAGTCTTGGTACAGCTGTTCTGTAAGATCCAGGTAACCAGAACTTTTGATAAGAGGTAGCCGTCAGTAACAACAGGAGGCAGAAAGCATTCCGATCCTCTAGTTTGGTTCGTTGAAAACCTGGCAATTATGGATGAGCTCCATGGTAAAACCCATGCCTCGACCAGCTATGTACTTGACATTCCTCGTCATAAAGGCTTTCGATAATGAGCTGCATGACACTATTACCTGATGCATATCGAGGAAAGGCCTTCCAGTGCCAGTCAATACATTAATAATGTGTGGCGACAGTGGAGCCTCGACTGTCATCAATGCCCAGAGGGAAACTTCCGAGAAGATCCCTTCTTTAAATTTAATTCTTCTTTTTTCACCTTGTGAACGATGGAGGCGATTACAAAGATCAGGGAATTGTGAGTACGAGTTGAGTCGGACAGTGATAAAGTATTCCTACTGAGTAAGCTGATGATCTCCTTCTGCTAGCGAAAACCCATGATGGTCTCCAGATAGTTATGTTGTTATACATATCGGCCTGGTTGGGGGTAGTCTTGAAGTCAACGCTGGAAAGTGCCGATCAATTAACCTTAAGGTTGATGAGTACAGAAAGATATTGTATGTTCGGAATACCATTCCTTGTTAATGATGTGCCTATTAACACTATGGGTCCCTTTGACGAGTACGAGTACTTACGGGTTCTTGTCGGACTCGAGGACGGTCTCCGCATCATGAAGGCCCCCTCCAATAAAGCTGCAGCACAACCTGATCCCAGAACTCACCCACCGCCTCGTCCTCGGGTGGTTGGTGTTTAAGACGTAGTTGGGGACATTAGATGCAGATGTTTCAGTGTTCACAAATGGCTTTAATCTGCCACATGATGTCCGAAGTTTGTACTTTCATGCGCAATTTACGGAGGAGAATTTGATTTACCCGATTTTGTCTCCGCAGTTTCGCATACCAAAAACTAAACCTATTAATCTCATTGTTTACCTCTGTGGATAGTGTGGTAAGAGTGTCAACCTAAGAACCCGTAATTCAGAAAAAGATTGTGTGCTCGTTCCGGACCTGCAAGATCCTTAGTTCCAAGTAATTATAAAGTGACGTTTCCCTGACATATAACAGTCTTTATAAACTTGTTTAGTGATAAGTGGCCCTCAAGTCAATGTGAAATGATCATTCCATCAACACGTATTGGTGTCCCTTCTGAGAGACACCCAGTTCTAAAGTTTGATGAGGTTATGCATCTGCCTTCATCAGGTCCAAGTAACTACCTGAAACTTCATCATCCAAGGCATCTAGAGATAGACCATATCCTATTATTCTACAGGCAGCCTTGATCTCGCGGAGAAACAGACAGCATGGGAATGTGTCTATTAATAACCTTCCTGGAAGTTGCCATAGGACCACCCTGAGAGCGGCCTGATGATCCCTGAGTGAGGTCGGTCACAGTTCACATGACACTCGCTAGGCCAATACCAACCAGTGATTTTGTTATCATAATTATTATTGTTGTCCACTGAGAGATCTGTTGACCCGTCTTGCTGGTGTGAGCAACACTAGACCCGGTCAGACCTCCACCCTCACCACTGGGACTATTTTTAATTGTAATTAAACAAACTAGTCACTAACACCCAACCTATCCTTTTTCGTTATTGGTGCATTTTCTTAATTTTTATGAAAGACGAATTTTACATATGTATGCGCCATGGGCTGGTCCATTCCTCAAACACCTGCTGGTTATCATAACCACGACCCGTCACAAAACCACCGCATCACCGTGCGTATACCATGGATCGGTATTGTCTCGGGGGTCAACGAGCCCCCGGCAGCCCGGTCTGATAAAGACACCATTACACTACACGTTGTACAACATTTACATTGTCAATCTACTAACGCTTGTGTCTTTATGTCTATACCTGAGCAGTTGAAGGATACAAAAAATACATTAATGGAAGTACACTGTAAGGTACAGTGTGAGGTAACAGTGTGAGGTACAGGTGTGAGGACGTGTAAGGTACATGTAAGGTTCAGTGTGAGGTACATGTGTGGGTACAGTGTAAGGTACAGTGTAAGTACGTGTTGAGGTACAGTGTGATGTAACAGTGAATAGGTGCAGTTAAGGTACAGTGAGAGGTACAGTGTGAGGTCTACAGTGTAAGGTCATGTGAAGGTCAAACAGTGTGAAGTGTACAGATGTGAGGTACAGTGAGAGGGAACAGTGTTGAACAGGTACAGTCGTTAAGGTACAGGTGTGTAAGGTACAGTGTGATGTACAGTGTGAAGGACCGGATTTAAGGTACATTGGTAAGGTACAGTGTTTAGTTTACAGTGGAGGATGTAGCAGAATGTGAGGTACAGTGAGTGTGAGGTACAGTGTATGAGGTAACAGCTTGTAAGGTTACAGTGGTAAGGGTATCAGTTAAGGTATACAGTGTGGAGGGTACAGTGTAATGTACATTGAGTGAGGTACAGTGAGAGTGCAGGTACAGTGATTAAGGTACAAGTGTGTAAGGATAAACAGTGTGAGGACAGTGTGGGTACAGTGTAAGGTACAGTGTAAAGGTAACAGTGTTGAGGAGTACGTGGTGATGTACAGTGTGTGAGGTCATCAGTGTGAGTACAGTTAGAGGTAACATGGTGAGGTAACAGTGTGAGTACAGTGTGAGTACAGTGATAAAGGTACAGTGGTGATGTACAGTTGTGAGGATACAGTGTGAGGTACAGTTGTGAGGTACATTGTAAGGAACAGTGTGAGGTACAGTGTGAGGTACAGTGTGAGGTACAGAGTTATGTACAGGAGGTACAGTGTGAGGCTAACATAGTGAGGTACAGTGTAAGGTACATATGTTGAGTACCGTGTTAGGTTACAGTGTGAGGTACAATGTAGGGTACAGTATGTAAGGTACAGTGTAAGGTACAGTGTAAGGTACAAACCTGCCAGCGAGCGTGGTGAGAGTACCAGTTGTTAGAACTGTAGAAGGTGTAGTCAGTAGGGGGTAGTGTAGGTAATGAGGTGTAGTACAAGGACGTATTAAGGTACAGTATAAGGTAAAGTGTGAGGTACAGTGTAGGTACAGTGTAATGTGAAGTTATGAGGAACAGACGTTAGGGTACAGTGTAAACATACATTGTGAGGTACAGTATGAAGGTATATGTAAGGTAGCAGCGAGAAGGTACAGTGCAAGGTACAGTATTAAAGGACAGTGTTAGGTACAGTGTAAGATACAGTGTGAGTACAGTATTAGGGTACATGTATAGAGACGGTACAAGTGTACCAGGTACAACACCAGAGCACAGCGAAGCGGAGAGATAGGTTACCCCAGTTTGGAAAGGAAGAGGTGTAGTCCAGTCATGAGGTTAGTATAGGTAATTGTGTTAGTTACAAGGGAAGTGAAGGTACAGTATAAGGTACAGTGTGAGGTACAGGTGATAAGGTTAGCAACCTCCAGCGAGCAGTGAGGAGGTACCAGTTGTTTAACTGAAGGTATAGTCACATGGGTAGTAAAAGGTACTTGGTGTTGTTACATGGGAAGGAGAAAGCAGCAGGCAGGTAGTTCCCAGTACCCAGTAATGTCCACGCTGGTAACTGCATGGGTCGTACTACAAGAGTTGGCAACACTCGCTGAATGTCACTAATACATCTTCATCAAACACCCGAGTCCACCTCCATCTTTGGTCGAGTTCACAAGTCACTACCAACCGAAAGGAGAATGATCACGCAGATTTCACCTACATGAAAACGTTTAGTCTATAAATAAACATTGTTGTAGAAGCATATTAACAGGAGAAAGCAAGAAGAAAACAGACAGGAGAAAAGAGGGATGAATTGTGTAAGAGAAGGAGAATGAAGCTGAAGGAGAAAAATGATAAATGATATAAAACAATGTTAGAAAAGAAGAGTATGAAATAAGAAAGAGGAAGAGAACGCGAGAGAATTATTAATATAAGGGTGGAGGGCAAATATTACTATATAAGGAGAAAAAAAACATATGAAGAGTCCTGAGAAATAAATTAAAGGAGGAGGAACTAATGAGAGTATAGAAATGAATGCGAGAATGTGAAAGAGAGTTGATAAAGTCACTCTGACAGGCTGAGAATGTTTCTATTGATTATATATGAAGAATAAAAGCACATTTTTACATTAGTTTTAACAGTATAGTTCAATACCTTGAGGAAAGTAGAAGTGCACTTGTAGATATGTCTAGGATAAGACCAGTAGGATTAAGGTAATTTCAGCAGTAGAAGAAAACAGTCCCAAGGTTGGGTCAGGCCCCACTAGTTGGACAGAGTGAGAGTCAGTAATACTCAACAGTAGAGTTATACCAAGACATGTAATACAGTTGTTGAAGACATCCTTACATTTCTCTTTGTTTAGTGAGGAATCATACAGGATCTATTGATTAGCACCTTATATTTATACATTGCAATTATACAATGAGCATGCTGGGTCTGTACAATCTCTACTTAGGACACATAGACCTTTGCTATCCACAAGGGGTACCCATCCACAATGAGGAGGTGATGTATGTCTTTCAACTGCTGACACCTTTCGCATCTGAGGCTCCAGGGATATTATCATTCATAGTATCTCCAATGATGGGCGACTGAAGACCGCTGTCAAAGCTAAGGGACATATCCTCTGTGCAATTAAGTTAAGATGTTTGACTTAAAGTGTGAAGTTGAAATTTCTTTACATTATAACTGGTATGTTTAAGGAGGGAATCGAGAAGATTTTCATATAGAATCGTTATTCCTCACAATAACTCTCCCCATCTTGTCCCTGTCTCTATATTAATTCTAAATATGAATTTTAGTTGTGAGATCTTTAAGATTGATGGAAAACCCGCTAGATGGTTGGCGAAACATCACACCAACCGTCACCCAGGAGTTTTAATAATCTATTAATCAATAAAGATTACCCCAAGTGAGTTGTGTCCTTATTAGTCAAATAAGACACCCATTTGAAGTGGTTAGTGACACATGTCTTATTCATCAATAAAGACACCCAGGTTTGGCTCATGGTACATTTTATCATATGGGCAATATACTCGGTGTTCTACTCACATGTGTCATATTAATGTACATAACAAGTATGTGAGCACGTGGATGTTCAGGTTTGGATGTTTATGAGTCACGATTGTCATGTTATTTTATCATCAGAGGAACTATATTTGAAAGCGATCAGTTGGTATGCACATGTGTCTGCTATAGTATCGAATCAATTAACTTGTTTACGCGGACTTATGAGTTAGTAGGTGAAGACAGTGGCTTACATGAGTTTTTTTAAGTTCGATTTCGAAATAGATACACTCGGCACTTTTGTTGCAACAATGCTTGAAATTTTAAGACTTGATATATTTATATTTTTATTATTCTGACAGTCGAATGGATATATTGTTGTGGGTTCTAGGACGAAATCTCGTTTTGCCACCTTGAATTGTTAATGATTACTATGAGGGGTCTGAGATTAAGTGATGTTTTTCTTAACCAAACTGAGAAAGAATAACTTTCGGATATTCACCATCCAATGTCACTCTTATCACTGTCTTGCCAAAGGGTGTCTTTAAACACTACAGCTTTTAAACAACTGACAACAATTAACAAACCCTCCTTCAGATGCAGGCACTGTACTTTCATCCATCTCCAGGACTCAATACCGGCCCGCTGCCGGTTTCCCTGAACCCCTTCATAAATGTTACTTTTGCTCACACATCCTAAAGCAGCACAGTTTATCAAAGTAATCTATTAATGGTAAGTTTTAACCTATTGTCTCCACTTTCACTCTCCTTACACACAAATACACGAATTTAGGTTAGCTCACTATATGCGCTGCATGTGACAACATCAGCTAAGGAGTAGACCCTGAAGGCCCCTCGCACACGAACAATAACCTCCTTTACCCCCCTCCCTCCAACCTTTTCCTAGGCCGCCCCCTAACCCCGCCTGTTCCTTCCACTATCAGATTGAAACACTCTTGAAAGTTACCTACTGCTGTTTTCTGCTCAAATCATCTTACTAACATTCATGAACCGACCGGTCACAACCCCTTTCCGTCAGCCCGTCTGAAACTAAGCAGGTTTTTGGAGTAATCCCGCACCCTCCTCTACAATACTTGTGTCCAAAACTACCGAATGCTTTCTTATGTGCATTAATTCACACTATTAATCACATCATTGGCCCCTACTTTTATAGTTTTTAATACTCATAGACATCAATCCACTGCATCTCCTATTGTCCTATGGGGCATCATCAATCCTCGCTAGCATTACAAAAGTGGCACAATCCACTTAGTCTGATCACGAGTAACATGTGAGGGGTTACCCATATAAGAGCGTTGCTTAAAACTATACTCTCAGTACATCCTCTTTCTTTGAGAGTACGCCCGTGCCACGACAAAGTTGGTCTTGTATTGAGTTCTCCATCAGACTTTTGCCTCTCAAGAGCATTCCACTCACACCTTTTCTTTCCCCTCATCAATTACTATGATTTCAGCTCCTCATCTTTCATAGACCTCACCGCTGACAACGTCTCCACTCCCAAATATGCTGAATAGAGTCATGTCGACCTCCTCCATACTCTCTTCCTCCAATCTGATATCCAATCTTTCATATCAACCTAATCTTTTTGTTAAATATCCTCATGACCATACTCGTTCCTGTATTCACTTTTAATTTCTTCTTTTGCACACCCTACCAAATTCATACCACCAATCACTGTAACTTCTCTTCAGAATCTCCCCAAGAGCACAGTGTCCATCAGCAAAGAGCAACTGTTAACAACTCCCACTTTAAGTGATGAGTCTTTATCTTTTAACTCCACGGCCTTTTGGCCAACGACCCTCGCATTTACTCTTCTTACAACCCCATCTATAAAGACATTAAACACCACGGTGACATCACAACATACCTTTGTCCTAAAGGCCACTTTTACTGGAAATAATTTCCCTCTTCCTACATACTCTTAACTTGAGCCTCACTATCCTCGTAAAAACTCTTCACTGCCTTTCAGTAACCTACCTCCTACACCATACACCTGGCAACATCTAGCCATCATGCCATTGCCCCCCTATCCCACCTGAGTTCATAGACTCCCTTGTACCAAATCCATAAATGCCACAAAGACCTCTTAGCCTTATCTAAATACTGTCACTTATATTGTTTCACTGTGAAACCACCTTGGTTCCACACGCACCCCACGTACCGATTCCTAAAGCCCTCCTTGTTCATCTGCTAATCCTATTCTCCGTCTTACTCTTAATTCTTTAATAATACTCTACCATACACTTTTAACCAGGTATTACTACCAGACTTATCCCCCTAAAATTTTTGCACTCCTCTTTTGTCCCCTTGCCATTATACAAAGGAACTAGCATGCTCTCTGTCCAATCCCTAGGGATACCTTACCTCATCCCAAGTCATATTATTAAATAAATGCACCAAACCCACTCCAAAACACATATCCCCACCTCTTTTAGCATTTCTATCTTATCCCCATCAATCCAGGCTGCCTTACCCCATTCATTTACCTACAGCCTCACGAACGTTTCCCCGACACTCACAACTGGCACTCCTCGCTCCAACAAGATTTATTCCTCTTGGCCTCTATACCACGAAATCACAGCTCCCTTATCTTCATCAACATTTAATAATTCCTTCAATAATATTCCTCCATCTTCCCAATACCACTAACTCTCCATTTAATAACTCGCCTCTTCTAATTTTTAACTGACAAATCCATTTGTTTTCTCTAGGCTTCCTTAACTTGTTAATATCACTCTCAAAACTTTTTCTTATTTTCAAAAAAAATTTAGTTGATAACATTCTCAACCCACTCTCTCATTTGCTCTCTTTTTTACATTGCTTCACACTCTCTTAACCTCACTCTTTTTCCCTCCATATAACTCTTCCGCTCTCATTGCATCACTTCCTACTTGTAAAAAAAAACTTCTCATATGCTAACTTTTTTTCCTCACCTAAACCAGTCCTCTCTATTAAACACATCATTATGGTCCACCAAATTCGCTCACCGCTCCTCTTACCCTCCCGCACCACTTTTCCCTGTAACCACAAACTTCTGCTGAACACTCTAACACTACATTATTTTATACCAACCCATACTCTTCGACCCCAATGCGTATTTTTTGCTCGTCAATTTAGTCCCATCAATCCTCCAATTAGCTGTTTAATCTTACCCTGAACTGCCTCCTCTTGAGTTTATAAACCGTCCCCTCTCTCATTTCAATGACCTCTCTTCATCTCCTGATTTATATCTATCTCCTTTGTATATCGCTTTTGCCATTATTTCTTTACCATTTTATGCCTCTTCAGTTTTTTAACATTTTAACAACGGAGTATGTGGAATAAGTGCGATCTAGATTATATCAGTGATGGCCCTTCTTTATTAAACGAATTTTGTAGGCTAGTGGTTAATCCATGAAGGTCTGGCGAGCTCAATTCAGTCCTTTTACAGACCAAGTTACTAGTAATCATCAATTCAAACTTATGTTCTGTGAGGGTCATGTTTTCGCTCCTACCTCAGTATCTTGTATACGTTTAATATAACTTTACTCTTTTTTATCTTATAAAAAATATATTAGACCTAGTGTAACGTGAATAATGTGCTTTTCCCTTTATTCTATACTCTTAGTGATTCAATCAAAGTAAAGTGGCTCTGTGGCCAGTTTATCAAGTTAACTCCTGTATTGCATGTTACTTACCGCTTGGTATATATACTGGAAATAGATTCTAACTTACGCTTACCACAGAGTTAGGTATGGGGTTACAAGCCCTCTCTAAAAAGAGTTTCGAAGCCTACCTTATATGCATTCGATCCCCATACCACAAATTACTGCTCTCACCTTGGTATCAAAGTCTCCAAATTGTCATATTCAGACTATTAACATCTTTCCCTAAAATCTCTTTCTCTCTTCTGCGTAGGACAATCTCCTCTCGTCTCCAGGTGTGACATATACGACCTTAGAGATAATTGTCTCAATCACTTTATTCTTGGGCAGCCCAGATTTTACTCTTTGACCTTATTTATATCCACATAATTCTTGAAGGTTTAACTCAGTTCAAATTCTCTTTTCCTCCTTTCGCATATTACTAGTATCCTTTCTAGCATTACTGGCTGGGTTTTGAAATGAATAGAAGTCAGGACTTATTTGTCCGTTTGCCTTTCTGGCACTAGAACTCTCTCGATTGTTGATTCATACTCTATTGTATTTGATCTAGTAAATCCATTTATTGTTCCTCCCGCACGTTCGAAACTCCGCGTCTAGCCCACTGTCCTTTTACATTCTTTATGGTATTCGTCTAGGGCCGGAGACATCCGAACCTGTTTCTTTTCATTCATTGAACATCATCAGTATCATCTGTTTCTTTGTCATCCGCTACTATTTACATCTCCCGCACATTCAAGGTCCTCGCAGATTTGTATAAAGCACTTTATTGAGTTATGGCTCTGAGCGTTTATTTATAAGACTCATCAATAGAGATACATCCAGGAAGCTTGCACATGTGCTTATTCATCAATAATGTTACCTCAAGACCTACACATGTTGTCTTATACATCATATATACAACCCAGGAGCTACTCAAGTGTTTAAAATCAACAATATAGAGTACATACCCATGAGTTGCACATGTGTTGGTATGAGAGTTTAATTATTTGCATCCTACTGCTACAATAAATGTAAACCGCATTTTTAGGTTCTAGTCCAATGCATTAATATGGTTCTTAGGGTTACGCATCGGAATTAGAAAATACGCCGATTTATAATTGTTATATTATTTGGAGTATTAGGTTTAAAATCTGAATCTTATATAACATGCAAACCTCATATTGGCAGTATGATTAGTCTTGCATTATGCCAGCAATGCTAGTATGTAACTTAAAGGTTCTGATCAGTTAGTATTAGGGAAGATGTCACCCTTGTTGGTTGTAAACGATGTAATTGGTACCATTAAGTAGCCCGGTGTGGTCGAACACACAGAGTTAATATTATAGGTTCGTCTGTAAGAGTTTTCGTTTTTGCGACGGTGTGGAGAGATGCCATTGGTATGTACCTTCGAATTTAGAACACAAACACGACTTGATAAAATCCCACGAGAGTTATCAACCTTCGTGGTTGTACCATATTGCAGTTAGTGTAAAGGTTTTTTCTTACTATCAATATATTTGTTTGCATCTTGCAGCTACCCCTGATATTATTTACTTTTGTTCTGTTTTAGTTTTGATTACGATTGTAAAGATGCTATTTTTATATCTAACTGTTTGGTTTCCTACTTAGGTGTTGTATTCTGGCAAAATGTTCATCAGTAGACATTCTACACTCTTGTAACAACGGTTTGCATTTGTTGTTATTAGGGTCCTTGCACCTTGTGAATAGCTGTGTATCATCAGATCATTACAAACTCGTGGGTGTATACAATGTGTGTTCATTGTTCAGTCAATACACCGTATGTAACTAACTGTGTATCAAAATGTTCATTTCACCTGTGTAACTGTGTGTCATCAGTCTACTGACACCTGTGATAGGCCGAGTTTCAGACATGAGTTCACTTTTTGGAACTACCCTGTTGTTTCATATCAGATGAGGGGTTTTTCATATCGGCAGTCACCTACACTGTTTAACGTGTTACATCATCACACGAACCGTGTGTAACGGTGAAGATCATCAGTTGCATCACACCTGTGAGTAGATTCGGTTTGATCAGTCAGTATTCACACACCTGTGAGTAATTCGTGCTCATTGGTATCACCGGTTCAATGAAGTACCTACCATGAGATTTGCAATCAGCTTGCGATATATTTATAGTTATCTAGCACGTTCACCTGGGTTTATTGAGATTTTGGTGAGAGGTGAGGTTATCGTGATGTATCCTCGCGGTATGAAGATATACATTTCAGACAAGTCCTGGAACGTACACGCAGTGCAGTATACCAGAACATGAGATCAAATATAAAATATTTACTTCTATCGGTTTTCCGCATGTTTTGCGTGTGATAAGTGTCACGTGTAGACTGTCAGAGCGAACACGGAGCTGTACATGAGTGGTCGCTGTGAGCTTGATCAGTGGAGTGACAACGTGATGCTTGTCATGAGTTACACGGGTGACTGTCAATGAAGTGTCATTGAGGCTGCATGTAGAGTCATCAGGAGTGCTGTTCATGAGTCACTACCAGAGCTGTTCGTAAGTGTTCACGTATGATCTCATGACAATAGTTCAGTTGATGTTTTAAACACACATGAGACATATTTTACCGTACTGTGACCACTGAGCTCAATCAACACTTAAGATTTATCCAGCACATTTCCTGACTCTAAGGAGGCAAGTGAGATTGTTATTACAACGTTACTGGTCAACAGGAGCCGCTGGCTGACTGTTGAAAGAAATCAACACAGTCTGTTTTCTAACTGATTTGTGAGGGCATACACATTTCACAAGGCTGATACCTGACTGTTGTGGACATTGCGAACAGACTGCTGCTGCTTGACAGTTAACAAGCAGGTCTCAACACATAGCTTATGCCTTATATATCGAGATCTTGAGTAGCATCAACACGATAAGCTGTATCTTGAGTGCATGAACTGTTTGTAGCTGTCACCACTGATGCTGTTTTTCTAACTGGTTGTGGGAGGCGATAGCAACACAGCTGTTTCCTGACGTTGGGCATCAACACATCTGCTGCTTGGTGGATCAGTGTGTACGTGTTGATGCATCAACACAGCTGTAGCGACGCTGTTTAGCATCAACATAAACTTTTTTCCCTGACTGTTGTAACCATCAACCACAGCTGCTCATCTCGACTGCTGTAGCATCAATACATACACTTCCTGACTGTTGTATGTACATCAATATCACTGCTTCCTGACTGTTTTAATATCCATCAACACAGTGCTGCTTCCTACTGTGGAAACATCAATAATACAAGCCTGCATCCCAGACTGTTAGAGTAAAAACATCTAAATACAGATTTTATGGCTCTTATCCAACTGTGTAGGAGACATCACACTTTCGCTGCAATCCAGACTGTTGATGAGACCATCACAACACAGCTGTTTGACTGACTGTTGCTAGAGCATCAACACTTGCTGCTTCCTGACTGTTGTGACATCAACACAGCTGCTTGACGGTTCCTACAGTCTCAGATTTGTCTCCCAGTTAATGGTCTGACTTCTCTCAAACAAATTAAAATTTGTGACCAGAAAACGTACTGAACCCACTCACGCTGACTACTTATCTATGTTAATCAAGGTACTGCCTATCAGCGAGCGACTCAGCCCGCAACAAATATGAATAAATGGAACACACACCACACCACACACACACATCACACACACACACACACACATCACACACAGACACACACACACACACGACACACACACAACACACACACACACACCACCACAGCACAAACACAACATTACACACACAACACACACACACACCCTAAACACACATATACATCACACACACACTCCCACATACACACACACACATACACACACACACACACACACATACACACACACACAGTCATATATACACACATACACACATACACAAACATACCTACACACCACACACATACACACATCACACACATACACACACACCATACCACACACACAACAATATTCAAATACATCTATCGAAACAGGGAAGATGCCTGAGGCATGAAGAAGCAAATGTAGTCCCAATCTTTAAAAAAAGGAGACAGACATGAAGCATTAAACAACAGACCAGTGTCACAGAACATGTATAGTAATGCAAAATCATGGAGAAGATTATCAGCAAGAGTGGGTTGAACACCTAGAAAGGAATGTTGATCGTCATCACCAGCAGCCAACATGGTTTCAGGAGACGGGAAATCCTGGGTCACAACATACTGAGTTCTATGACATGGTACAGGCAGTAAGACAAGAGAGAGAGGGGTAGGGTGGAGTTGGCATATTCTTTGGACTTGTGCAAAGAGAGGCGTTTCTGACCACAGTTTTCCACACAAGAGATTTGAGGTGCAAAACTGGAGGATCCAATCAGGGATAACCAGGAAGGCACCTACAAGATGGAGATCATGGAAACTTGTCAGGAGAACAGACAGCCGAGGTTTATCCTGAAGTACGTGGAGAGTCAGAGTGGGCCACCTGATGAGCCAGCGGGGGTCCCACAGGGGTCATGTACCGTAGACCAGTGCTGTTCTGCGTCATTAGTGTGAACGACGATGCCGGAAGGAATAGTATCATTCTGTGAGAGTGTGTCTCTATGTCACTATGATCTTGGCGATAGACGTGTGGTGAAGTTGATTGAGAAGAAATACACTCAGATCAAGAACCTAAGGTGCCCAGAACTATTCGTTAAAAGTTAGTGTTTGATCCTTGGACAGCTGCTAACGCCATGGACCAGCAATAGGAGCTCCTGGGTAGTTCAATCCTCACCAAGTGACAAGTCATGAAGATTGGGGAAGGGACACATTGAGTGAGTAAAGACCGCTATTTATATTCGGGTTAGTTTGGTACGAATCTAGGAGGGAAGTGGCCAAAGACTTATACCAACCGTCACTCAAAGGGATAAGGTGGTAACAGATCATTGGGGGTGAGCATAAACACCGAGCAACATGCTCCTGAAGCGCACATCAACCAATAACTGCTTGCATCATATGGCGGCCATAGTCAAACTTAACGAACGAGGCATTCCGACAACTTATATAGGAATTCGTTCATGAACCCTGTTACATATAAGCCTTTGTACGTTAAGGTTCCCAATATTGGAGTAAATGCGGCAACCAGATTTGGAAACCTACACCTAGCCAAGCACGTAAAGAAACTAGAGAAAGTGCAAGGTTTTGCAACAAGACTAGTCCCAGAAGCTAAGAGGTATGTCCTAACGAGGAGAGGTTAAGGAAATACAACCTGACGACACTGAGTTCAACGAGGGAGAGATATGGTGAGGGGGGTGAACATGATAATGACATACCAAATACTGAGAAGGACATTAGTACAAGGTGGACAAAGACAGATGTTGGCCGAGAGATTGGGACACAGTAAAAGGGGACATCAGTTGGAGAGTTGAAGACATTAGATGAATCAACCACAGGGATGTTAGGACAGTATTTCTTCAAGCCAGCAGAGTATTCAGTAATCCATAACAAAGCTTTAAGCAGAGGTATGATAAAGCACACGTTCCAGGTGATGAGAGACCTAGTAGCGGAATCAGTGACATGACCGGGGGCAAGGAGCTCGGACTCGACCCCCGCAAAACTCCAAACAACGTGAGTACAACTAGGAGAGTACAACGGCACACAGCACACACACACACACACACACACACACAACACACACAACACCATACTCACAGCACACACACACACATACACACACACACATACATCTACACACACACATAACACCACAAACACACAATGACACAACACACACACACACACCACAACACTACACAACAACACATACACACATTCACAACACACACACACACAACACACACGTCACATAACTCCACACACACACACACACAACACACAACACACACCCACATCACACAGACACACACTCACTCAACTCACAGCACACACACACACACACAACCAACATCACACACATACACACACACACACACACACATACACACACACACAGTACAACACACCACCACACATACACATACACACACATACACACACAACAACACAACACAGACACCACACATACACTAACATCACATCACACACACACACCTCACTAAACACAGCACCACACACACACACACACACACACTCACCCCCTCACCACCCACACACACACACACCACACACACCCAGCACACACACACTCACACACACACCAAACACCCACACACACATAAAACAACACATCACAACACAGATACAAGCACACACTGGATCATGAGAGCAGGACTACAAAAGAGACCTGGACGTACCCGGCTACAAGCCTGGTCCAGCAAACTGTCTCCTTGAGTTTAAACCAAAAAAACCCCTGCCAAAATGCCAAAAGTGCATGAAGATTGGGGAAGGGCAAAGAAGATCCGATGCTAAGATCACAATATAGTTTAGGAATGGCCAAAGATGTGGGTCAAACCTCCTTGATTACCAAGGGAAAAAGATCTGGGTGGGGTGAAGTATAACACCGAGCATATCTCCTGAAGCCCATCAAGCAGATAACTGCTGCAGCTATGGGAGCCTGGCAAACCTGAGAAAGCATTCCGAACCTAGTAAGGAATCGTTCAAGACACTGTAACACCGAGTATGTCGGCCCAAATACTGGTATGCAGCACCGTTTGGAACCGCACTTGATAAGCACGTCAAGAAACTAAGAAAGTACAAAGGTTTGCCACAAGGTTAGTTCCAGAGCTAAGGGGAAATGTCCTATGAAGAAAGTTTTAAGGAAATCGCCCCTGACGCACTGGAGGACAGGAGGGTCAGGGAGAAAAGATAACGACATATAAAATACTGCGGAATAGACAAGGTGACAAAGACAGATTTTTCCAGGGGGGAACACAGAAAAGAAAGGCCACAATTGGAAGTTGAAGACACAAATGAGTCAGAGGGGATATTAGGAAGAAATTTCTTCAGAGCATAGAAGTTGTAGGCAGGGAATAGCTAGAAAATGACGTAGTGGAGGCAGGAACCATACACAGTTTTTAAGACGAGGTTTGATAAAGCTCATGGAGCGGGGAGAGAGAGGGCCCAGTAGCAACCTGTGAAAAGGCGGGCCAGGAGCTAAGACTCGACCCCTGCAACCACAAATAGGTGAGTACAAATAGGTGAGTACACACACACACACACACACACACAAACACACACCAGCAAGCTACGTCCCTCATAAAAAGTATCCACCATGAACATTAAAATGGAGGAACAAATGCTCTCTCCAGATGAGGGAAATGAAAAAATTAATGAGACTTTAACCCCTTAAATTTTTTGTTCACAATTTTTTCTTACTACTTAAAACCAAAAAAGAGGGAAAAAAAAAAAGAACCAACGCAATTGTTTACCCAAAACAAAAATTTTTTTTTTAAAAAAACAATTTAAAAAAAGTCCCCGGTTCGGAAACCCAAATCGAAAAACCTTCCCCTAGTGGAGCCCGGGTGGGGAAAAAACTGACCCTAAAGATTTTTAAACCCCCGGGCCTCGTCCACCTTTTTTATAAGCCCCCTGTTTACCCAAATTGTTTTTAACAGGAAAACCCCCAAAAAGGGTGCCACCCCAAAAAAAAATTTAAGGGTAGGGTATTTCCTTTTAAAATTTTGAAACCGAACCACT
>NW_026504056.1:0-12593 GCF_026875155.1 Cherax quadricarinatus
CGGCGATGTCTGCTTCGGGCGAGCCTAGAACCTAACCTCCGATAAGTGGGGCCCTACTTTTCCCACTAACCTACTTTCTTCCCAAATATTTGTTTTATTTTTCCGCCTACGCCTTTGCTATCCATTCTCTTTGTATCCCATCACATTTACTTTCATTGTACTGCACCTAAAAATGTCTTTTTATCGGGCCCCCCTTTTATAAACATAAAATTGGGGGTCTACTCAGTCTTTTTCTCCCATACCTAATCTAAAAACTAATGCTTTACCCCTTCCATATTTCTTATTTATTTTTTTGCATCACCTCAAACTTATTCAAATTTTTTTTATTCTTTCTGATAAAATATTTATTAAAATTTAAAACTTTACTGAAACGTACATCTGCCCAAACCCATTTCTTTCTGTTCATTTCCGAAAATTTTCAAAAACTTAAGGGAAAAAAAAAATATTTTGAATGTGCGATAGAAACCAAATTATTTACCTTTTATATTCTCAAAGGGTTTTGAAAAAAATTTTTACTAAATTTTTTTTTTTTTTTTTAAAAAAATTTTTTTAAAAGACTTGTTAATGCAACTGGCCCCTAGGAAAGTGTCTTTCCTCCCCCCTTTTTTTTCAAATAAATGCCCTTTTGGTTTCCCTTCCAAATTTTTCCTAATTTACTTTCCTTTTTTGGAAACCCTAGAAATTTGCAGAATTTAAATAAAAAAACTCATCCACAATTTTTAAAAAACCCCAAAACTTTATCCCCCTTGGTCATTAACATTTTTCTTATCTAGTAAAAAATACTTCCTTCACTTTTTTTTCAAAATTTCTCACTCATCTGTCGGGGACTTGAATCTCATTCAGAAAAAATATTTTTTTGGAACAAAAACTGCAACTTTTCTATTAATCTTCCACATTTTTTACCTCTGCCCCTGATTCTGTCACTCATTTATTTTTCTTAATTTGTCTTTAAAACGTAGTTTCCCTTCAAAAATTTGCTCTTAAACATTTTTTCATTTTTAAAGCATTTTTCATACTTACTAAAACCTCAAAAAAATCAACTTTTTATTTCACCTTTTAGCCAATTTGAAAAACATCTGTTCAATCCCACTCCCAAAATTTTCCCAGAACATTTTGTAAATATTTATACAACCCTTTTATCTAATGTTCTAGTAAATTTTCTTAAAAAGTTGAAAAATAGTTATTTTCTTTCTTTTTTTCTAATTTTTCTTGTTCAGTTTTCATTTTTTCCTCTGCAAAATTATATTTCATCAAAGTTATTTCCAATAGAACAGACATCTTTCTATGAGTTTTTTGTAAAATTTTGTTAAACCTTCCCCCTCTGTTTGGACACACAAAAAGAAAATTTTATGTGTGTTTGCTCTCTTTTTAACGATGATACTTGAAAAGCGCTATTTAAAAAAATTAAATTTACAATTTATTTAAGTCCCAGACACATGGCGACAACATATTATTTTTTTTTAAAAACCCCCAAAACAAAACTTTTCCTTTAACGGAAACTTCTCATCAACTTTTTCCAAGAAATTTTTGGGGTTCCTCATTTTTCCTCTCAGACCTCCGTCCCAATATTATTAAATTGTTGTTATACTATTACACTATGATTTCTCAATTTTTTTTTGTACCTTACCCAAAATTTCAACTTTTTAGCTTTTGGTTTTCAATTTCCAAAAACTTAAAAGTTTTTTACTAAATTTCCCATCCATCCCTTTTTCCTGACTGAGAAATTTCGGGGAAGTAAAATCATCATTAAAAAAAAACCCATTTGGGTCAAACTATATCGGTTTTTTTTTTATTTTTAAATTCCTAATTCTTATCTCTTTGAGTTACTCCATCAATATTTTATCATATTTCACAAAAAAAGCATTTTTTTTCTTGTTCAATTTTTCTCATTGTTTTAAAAACATTTTCATTGGCAAGGGAATTTCTTTGAATAACCTTTTGGTTTTTTATGGCTCTGTCAAGCTGCGAAAAATAAAGTTTTTTTTCTTCCTCACATACACCATCATTCAACCTAATTTCTTAAATTTATAAATTTTTAATTTTCACTTTACTGTCTTTGAAAATTTTAGCTAAAAAATTGCATAATTTTTTTTATTTTATTTTTTTTTTTTTGATAATCTAAGTCCGGATGGACATAAGTCTTACACTAACGATCTTCTTCATTAATTGAAATAGTGAAAATGCATTTTTTAGGTGGTCTAAGTATGTCTTCTAATATTTTTTCTGATAATCCTATTATGCCACAATATTCCTTCAAACCTATAATGCCACATCGAATTTTGTCATCCATTTAAGTAATAATCTTCCCTGAAAATTTTTTTCTATATATATTCATTATTTTTATTTTCCATAAACAATAATTCTTTAATCTTTTCAACATCCGTCCTCAATACTTAGGAATTAATTTCATTTTTCCTCCTTTTAATTTTTTTACGCTAACATTGGCTCTAAGAGAAATTATGTTAGCAACACGTACCTGCACTTTAAATTCTTTCTCGTCTCTATTGATTTTATTGCAATCTTTCCTTCAATCTTAGAATTGAAGTTTTTCTCCCCTGAGATTTTGATTACATTCAGAAATAAAAAATTCTGGATGCACCTGCTCTTCATATTCAGCTATATCTTAATAATTCCTCCTCTCCTTAACTATATTCTAATTTTTTTGTTGTGTGTGGTGTGTGTGTGTGTGTGTGTGGTGTGAGTGTGTGTGTGTGGGGGTTTGTGTGTGTGGAGTGTGTGTGTGTTGTGAGTTGTTTTGTTTTTGTGTGTATGTGTGTGTGTGTGTGTGGTGTGTGTAATTGGCCACGCGTGACCTCATGTGTGTATGTGTGTACTCACTAGGTCCGGATTACCGTCATAGGGCAAACAAGGCATTATACAGGAGCCCGCCGCAATCTGGGAAAAAAGGCCTCGCGTCCAGAGGGTTCAAAGCTCATCCCAAAACTGCGCACTATGTTGCAAGTGCAAAGGGGTCCCTACTAAAAAGTTCAAGTGTTTGAGAGTAAAGATTGATTTTTAAAAATTAATCAAAACAAAAATAAATAACGAAAATAAAATAAAATAAAATAAAAAAACCTAATCATAGATGGCAACACTCTAACACGCCTTTGTATACATCAGAACAGCTGTGTTTTCCCGCTAATGGTGATAGGGAGATTTCCCTCTCCAATTTTCCTGTAGTATAACACGATATCCTAGACCTTGTACTGTGACAAATTACTGAAGTTTGTTGATAGACATTGATGTGTAATGGATAAATGTTTGTTTTCGCCTCTAAATGTTAAGGGAGTACCTATAAAGTTTACTTGACCAGAAAAGACCGCAATGACCATAAAGCACGCATTTTGGTAAAAAAATACAATAAAAAAAAATTCTAAAAAAAAAACGCAAAACTGAACTTCCGTTTGCAGGTTTTAAAAAAAAAAGCACTTTGTCCTGTCTTTAATCTTTATCAATTCAAAAACTGATCTCACTTGATTGATGTTTCCTACTTCACTTCCGTCGCAAATGCTAATTTTCAAGTTGCGACGGAAGTGATGTAAAAAATCAATTAATTTACTAAATATTTCCCTGAAAAGACAATAAGCCACATCAGAAAATCGTATGTTGGGTGAAACTGAAAATAGTCCCTGCATTTCTTTAATTCCATGTCCTTATCTATGTGGTGGCCATATATCTGCAAAACATAATGATTAGTTAGTTATGAAAAAGGAATATAAATACCGATTTGCATTTGATCTTGGACTCGTAATGATTTCCTGTTTAAGAAATTGGGAGATCCAGAGGGATGAACTATAAAATATTCGTAGCCCAAATCACTAACCAAATCTATGGTAAAATTTTCTGTATAGACTCCTTTCAGGAAACGTGTTTGAATTTTAGATGCGCACAATAGGAAAGGGGCTACAAAAGGCCATACCCCCAAATTGACAGACAAAAAAATTATTAATAATTAAAAAATAAATAATAATTGCTAATGAAAAAATTTATTGCATGATATAAAGACAGTATACATCCTCATTATGGATCTCGTGAACGTGATGTTGGAACGGGTTCATATTCAGTGGGTCACAGAAAAGAAGAAGAAATTCAGGAAGAAGAACTAGAAAAAGAAAATGTAGGAATCTGCAGAAAAGATCACAGACATCTCCACGAAAACAGTTCTGATGTTACCAGTACAGTTGAATCTGCAGATACGTCAGATCATACAGGAACCCTCCCTCCATTATTTCACAGCACAGCAACTACTTCTTTTGTGTCTCCTCTCAATGTCTCAACGACGGTTTCAATCCACAGGATTAGTCATAAAAGAATCCTGCCTTCATGGCAAATGTAATCCCAGATTCTCTACAAATGCTTTCATAGGCAAACACTTCAGTCAAACTCTAACATTGACTTAGGAAATCACAAGATGTATCGTCTTTGTTTTTAAAGTCATCTATGTTTATAGGAAGCTTGCAAATTCAGAAACTGTGAAAAGATCAATGATTGTATACGTCCGAAAGCCCAGGAAAAGTTACTTTCACATGCAAGCTATTTTCTACCAAAGAAATACCTTCACACAGGGGATCAATGACTGAAAAATTCAAGCGTTTCGAGAACATGAAAACATCCACCACTCGCCGGAGCTGCATTTTAGCAGTGTATTTCGTGCACAGCATCAAAATGCTTATTGGATTCTCATTTGGAAAATCAAACTGAAAAAGAGCGCACTTAATTGGAGAAAAGTTCTAGAAAGAGATGTTGCTGTTTTCAAATTCTTAGCTCTAAAGGACTTGCTTTCCGTGGAGAAATGAAGTATTAGGTTTCGGAAAACAATATGCAAATTTCCTATGACATAGACTGTTAGCACAAATACGATCATTCTTAGTCAAATCATTGTGTCACGCCTTGGGATCAGGAATAGGCCTATATCTTTACATGTCATCTACAATATGCAATGAAATTTATGAAACTGATACTAATAAGGTCCTCAATAACATCACAGCAGCTGTGAAACCTAAACAGCAAAAATACATTGCATAAGTGTAGATTCCAACACCAGATAATTCACATACAGATCATTGACATTTCATTGTTCGCTTTAGACGAACTTCCAGTGGTAAGCTTAAGAGCGCTTAAAAATAAATTCATTCCTCTTTCAGACCATGAGGAGAAACAATGGTGAATGTATACTGGATACACTGCTTGAACATGATCTCTCATATCGGATTGCCGTGCCAGAGCTACGACAATTCAAGGTAACATGTCTTGAAAAGATCATGGATGGCAAGCCCGTATTCAAGCAAATCAACCCACTTGCCTGAATATGTTGCCCTGCTCCAGCACATTCTTTCATCTTGTTGGGTCATGTGCTGCGGAGTTATTGAGTGTCGCTGCATTTTAATTTTTGGACTATTACAAGCACTCTTTATTTTTTTCTCATGCTTCACGCATCGGGTGGAGTATACCAAGGCAACTAATCATGGAGATGTCATCAAATCATATATCAACAACAAGTGACAGAGCGAGCATGATGCAACACAAGCTTTGAAAGAACAGCTTTGCTGAAATACGTTCTGCTTTGATCCAAATAGCAGAGAAGAAGACCAGACAGCAACTACAAGAAGCGAAGCACCAGCCTTTAGCAATCAAAATTGGAAAGATTTTTGAATTTGGCCCTTACTCTGTGTGCATGGGACAGTATACTGAACTGTTAAGATGCCACGAACAAGACACTTCAAGAAAATTGAAATTGAAATGGCTAACTTGTGCTAACCTCAGTGCAGGGCTTAGTGAATTTGTAAGCTCACTTCGCAATGATGAAGCTTGGAATGTTTGAAGAAAAGCTAAACGCTGGTGAAAGACTACAGTACCGGGCCCTGATCATCAGTGGTCAAGGAAGAGGAAAACGCAATTTGAAGAGCCAGACAATGAAATGTGTTTGCTACCAAGGCAGAAATGTAAGACGCTACATACTTCGTCATTCTGAATTCACTGATTACAGAATTGGGTGAAAAGAAAAGAATCTACCAAATCTCAATGGACAAGTTAGATTTCTGTTCAAAATTACTACTATGCTAATGCAGAATTGATAGAAGCTGCATTAAAGTTGCAACAACAACCTTCAGCAGAATGTTCAGGACACATTTGTTGAAGAAATATTCATTATTCTTGGGGATATGAATCAGATTAAAGCCCACCTGAAAATGTGCACCCTCAGCTGCTTTGAAACATTTAAGAAATGCAGGTATCTCAGAAACCTTCCCTAATTTTGACATAGAGTATCGCCTTACCTTAACACTTCCAGCTACTAACTGTGAAGGAGAACGTTCATTTTCTGTTTTGAAAAGAGTTGAAAAACCAGCTCCGTTAACAATGAGCAAGACAAAATGTGTGAACCTAGCCTTGTTGACAATTGAGTCTTATTCTTACAGAAATATTGATTTTCAGAATATAATTTGAGATTTTGGGCCATATGAAAACCAAAAAAAGTTTCTTAAGAAGTGCCTGTGAATATAACAATTCTTACTTCTTGAGTTTATATTATCAGATAGTCTTATGCATGATCAATGATAACAATAAGGTCAGTGATTTATAAAGGGAATAATAGTGCTTTAAAAAATGGTATGCTTAATATAGATAGGTACATGATGTCACTACTTTAATAGCCTAAACTAGTAATACTATGCTGTCTTGAGTTTATTCTCTTAAAATGCAAATGATTTTAAACAAGATATTATAATGGCGTTGGTAAATGGTTTTGGAGTTGTCTTTGATGCAGCCTTCCCTATTAAATTTAATCTAAATAAAATAGCCCGAATGTATTTAATTAGACCTAAACGGCTCACACTGACCCCCCACTCCCAAGCTGGAAGGGTCGCTTCGCTTACCTTGTAACTCAAAGGGCCCCGCCAAACTGAATAGCCTAGGGCCCGGAGATTCTAATCCGGCCCAGTGTACTCCACCTATAAGTGGTTGCAGGATCGAGTCATAATACCGCTTCATTGTGAGTACTAAGTCTCTCTCATCCCTGTACCACGATCTTAATCATACCTATTTTTGAAGCATGTATAGAACTTGATGCCAGCAGCATTTGCTGTTTCCCAAGGCGGTCACCTATCCAAGTACTAACCAAACTCAACGTATATTAACTTTGTTTCTCACATCGAGAAGCGGACCGTTCAATGTGTGTGGGGTGGTGTCTCACCTAGATTAGTTGAGAGATCGAATCAACAGCTCCTGGCTCCGCTCTTCATGGCGTCTACTAGAACAATCATTCTACTCCTTGACTTATCATACTGCTTACTTAAGCTAGTATGATCTCTGCCCTCCACTACATCACCTTCTCAGACTATTCCACATTCTGACAACTCTGTGACTGAAAATACAACATAACATCCCTGTGATTCAACTAATGTTTTCAACTCCACTGTGACCCCTTGTTGCTGTTCCCCAATTCTGGAACATCCTGTTCCTCCACCTTGTTGATATCCTCAATTTTTATTTGCCATTATCATATCCCTTCTATTTCTCGCTGTAGAAATGCCCCCTTAGCAGGGGCGTAGTCTTGTTGCAAACCACTCCAACTTTCTCTAGTTTTCCAATACTTGCTTTCCTAGGTGTGGGTTCCAAACTGGTGCAGCATACTCCAATATAGGCCAAAGTACAACGGTGCACAAGGTTCATAAAAGATTCCTTATTGAAATGTCAAAATTTGCGACTCTTAGGTTTGCTAGGCACCCGTATGCTGCAGCAATTATTTGGTTATGTGTGCCTCATAAATGCCCAGTGTTAACAACTCACCCAATATCCTTTCCTTGAGTGAGGTTTACCCTGTGGTTTTTCTTACCCTTCCCTATTTCAATGATTCTTTGTCACATGGTGGGGTTGAACTCCGGAGCCAGTTTGCTGGACCAGGCCTGAGGCAGGCTTTGAGATATCTAGCTCGCTATAGACCTCTTCACTTTTTTCTCCTGGTTGTATGTTTTGTTTCCAACAGTCGATGGTTTCCCCCACCTATGTTGACTCCTCCCATACTTCACAGACAATTCTTGATCTCCCCTCCTATTTTTTCCTCAGCCTGATTACCTGGACCTTGGCTGTTTGTTTTCCTCCTGAAGTGGCTGTACCACCGCTCAGGTCAGATTATTTATCATTCGGGTGATATGTCATTTTCGATTGCAGTTGGGCTCCCCTTCTTACCTGTGGCATATTCATTTTGGGCTAGACGACTTTCTCTACTTTATTCTCCTGGGACCTTGCCTTCTATATATCTTCAATTCCCTAGTTTGGCATCTCTACACCTTTGGGTTGAACCGAGAGCTCATCCAGCTTTGTCGTTGTTTTCTGTTACCCTATGAGTACAAAACCTCTCCTCAGCTTCTTAGCATATTGTCGTCACAGTCTATCTTCTAACTGACTTCCCTGCTAGTTCTCTGTCCTACTGAACCCCTGGCAGAAATTCTTCAAGCCTGGTGTAGTCCTCTTTCTTGCAGTTTGGCTTCATCCTTCTGCCCATCCTGCTTCCTTCACCATTTGTAACCTCTTATGTATTCGAAGCTCAGAAACCGCGTGGTCACTGTCCTCGAGGGTCCTTTCATATGTGATGTCCTCAAACTAACAGCACTACTCAAGGTGGAATACTAGATCCATCTTTTTGCTCATCCTTCTCCTCTCTTTGTAGAAGTGTCCCATAAGTGTTTGACATGAGGTTTCAGTACCACCTCCAATTATCTTAGCCCATCCACATTTCTGATCACATGAGACTCCGAGGAACACCTAGTCGATTTCACTTGTGATTGAAGTCACCCATGATCAGTAGCTTGTCCTAGCTTGCCAACGACCTTTCGCCACATCGTACTCTTGTGTTGGCCTCCTCCTGCCTTGGTCCTCCTGCTGTTCGTGGTGTGGGTTATACAATACTGCCAATTAACCCCCTTGTGGACCCTCAGACTGAAGTGTTTCCTATAATGTCCTTCTCTTGCTTCTCTTGCTGTCTTCTCTCCACCACTCACAAAATCCCATTGGTTTTTTGATGGCAGTGCTTACTCCTACACACCCCCTCATTACCCTGTTCTTCCTTCAGAGCTGATACCCCATTGGAAAGATGACATCTGTATCATTCCCTTGAGGCTTGGTTTCTGTGAGAGCTATATGTCTGTCGATGCCTCTTTGACTGTATCGGCCACTCCTCCCACTTATTAGTTATTCAACGGCGTTGGTGTACCATACCTTCAGTTTCCTCTCCAACACTCTGTTGGGTCCTTGAGGTGTTGGGAAGTCAGTGTGCCGTGGATTCTACAGCATACTGTGTGGTGGGGCTGCAAGTGTGAATGTGGTTTGTGTTTGGAGAGCGTGATGGCTGAGATTTCTGGGGTGTTCTAGGGAACTTGCACATTGTTGCTCTGCCTTGCTCTGGCTGAACCTCTGATGACTCTGTCCTTATTTTATCATAAAAAAGCATTCTTTCGTTCTGGTGTCCTCCCTCAATTGCTGCCATTCAGTTGTTTTCTGTCTCGTTCTAGGAACAACCCTCTTGTATCTGATATTCCTACAGCCGAGGTTTCTCCTGCAGGAACCTATCTGCACCGTATCTATCTTGAAAATCACTTTTGCCAGCCCAATTTCCTCCCCTTAAGTACCGCCACTGTTTCTCTGAAAATTTACTAAACTCAGTCATGTCCCCTCACCTAATCTTTGAGGATGTTTCAATCTCCTGTTTTCTTCCTTCATCTTCCATTGAGATGGCATCCCCTCCTCTCCTGAAGCTCATAAATAAACACAGGCTTCTCCATCTCCTCCCCCATTGCCTTCCATCTGTGTCACTGGATCCTGTCTCCTCCCTTATTTTTTTTTCTGTAAGTCTTGGTGGCAAGGACGTGCTCTGCATTGGACTTATCACTCCTCTCACCTCTCTCACCCCCTTCACTGCTGTCCCTGCTTCCCAACAGCTGTCACCCACTTCATTCATGGACACTGCTCGGTGAGTGTTTATGTTTAGGATAGAGGAATAAAGGAGGTGTCTGTTTGTATGTGTGCATGAGTGTGTGTGTGTATGTGTGTGTGTAAGTGTTGTGTGTGTATGTGTGGAGTGTGTGTGTGAGTGTGTGTTGTGTGTGTGTGTGTGTGTGTGTGTGTGTGTGTAGTGTGTTTGTGTGTGTGTGTGAGTGTGCGTGCGTGTGTGTGGTGTGTATGTGTGTGTGTGTGTGTGTGTGTGTGTGTGTGTGTGTGTGTGTGTGTGTGTGTTTGTGTATGTGGTTGGTTGTGTGTGTGTGTGTGTGGTGTGTGTGGTGTTTGTGTTGTGCGTGTGTGTGGAGTGATATGGTGTGTGTGTGTGTTGTGTGTGTGCGCATGCACTTTGTTTAATCTAGAAAACAAAGGGAGCGGTCACGTCTCACTCTAGCCTATGTTATCTTTTTAAGGATTAACAGAAATATTTCCCTCACTTCTATTCCTCATACTATCCTTATACTTTAAATTACTATTATAGTAGTTATTGTGTAACACTGTGGTCGGAATGCGTGCGAGATTACTAAGCTGTCGCTTTTCGGAGAAAAAGGGGGCATAGGCTACACAATCTTCTGAAGATTTTTCGATAACTAACTAATATTGCAGTGCTACCCCAATCTCCTGCTTCAGAAAGTTAGGGAAGAGAGTGATGCTATAACACAACCACAGGAGGACGAGACACTGAGCCCTTTAGAGACGCCAACCTATACGCAACCGTTCAATGAGTTAATTTGGTGTTTTTGGTAGCGGGGAGTAAATCATATATCATCGAGGCTTCTTGCTTTATTCGGCAAAGTCGTGGTAGGTACACAGGTTTGTGGTTTGTGTCCATGACCCGGGAGGGCCATGTCCACGAGGGAGATAGGAGTAGGACCTGAGTGCCGTGAAAAATAACTAAGATGGCAGACAGCATAGACTGTCTGTGCAGAGGACAGTACAGGCTGTGTACATTTGCTCGGCCACCTACCATCGCGTCGACTCGATGCGTCAATACGGTGGTAAAAAAAAAACGCGGTCTCTCCTCGTAGAACAGGGCACAGAAACAAATAAAAACATGTATAAACATATGACATGGAGAAAAAACATCCTACAGTGAGGGAAGAAAAAACACGTGGGGTGTGCTGGAACACAAGGTCATAGACAGTAAGCGTTGATGAGGCGCACTGCACGCCTTCCAGAGACTGACAGATACTGCAACACAGGAGATATCTCTTGCAAAGCTGATCTGTGATTTAACAGGTTACTGTCTCATCTAGATGAGAGAATCATGTCATCATGAAGCAGTCATGCAGATCACTCAACCTGGGCACAGCTGGTGCCCCCTCAGTGAAGCACGGGTCAAAACTCCGAGCAACAGGGCAGGACTTCTGGCAATTATTACAGAACACTTCTCGACTGTACTTTCCACAGGTGCTGTCACACTGCCGGCCGAGCGTGGAGTAAGTCGTGGAGTGGAGTCGTGACATAGACGACAGGGCTATACATCAGGGACTCTTTAACATCATACACTCAACTGCAGTGAGCCGGCTAGCATCAAAAGTGACCATCACTTTGTGCAGGAGCTCACTGAAGCTTCTGACACAAGTTGACCTCAGTGTTCTGCCGACAGGTTAACATGCGGCTAGACGAATGTCCATTCTCTCGGCAGTTGGAGTTATAGCATAGGTTATGTCTAAGCATCGCCCCAGACCTATGTTTCTCTACATGTAACTGCACTCTGAAGGTCTGGAGGTGAAGTGAAACAAATCTCGATGGAATCCTAGCAATGATACGATTCAGCCAGAACATCTATGGTGCGACGAAGCATAAGAGCTTCCTGTACAAGGGCTCATATGCTCATGGCGACCATATCAGCTTGCAAACGTGCTGGTCACACCGGGTGACAATAACACAGTTGTGCATACACACTGGTCTGGGCTCAGACCACACATGACACATGGAAATCTTTACACACACCCACGGTACATGCGGTACAATATGGCTTTAACTACAAATTATGCTTTCCCTGTTCACATGAATTGACACTAAGCCATACACAAACATGTGAAACACAGACTAAGAGGTATTAATTAGCCACACGACATAAATCTTCTCTGCAACATATAACTTTCTACTCAATCTTCTTGACAATACTCATATAATTACTGAAACCCTGCATGTGACATCATGTGATTTCAGGTTGACATGCAAGGTGATGAAAACAAGCACTGTGACGTCAGCAGACTGCGTCTCGAGGAGATGTCAGGCAGACATCATGACGTCAAGAAAGTCGGGCAGCAGAAGATTCACAGCAAAAAGGTCCTTGGACGTCCTGGCTCAGAAAACTCACGTGCTCGTAGATCCACGTGGGCTCGTAGATCCACGTGCTCGTATATCACGTTGGCTCGTAGATCCACGTGGCATCGTCCACAACCCACGTGGAAGGATCCTGTGGTGTCTGATGATCTAATTTTGGCATGAGATTCACATAGCTTCGAGTGGCCTCGGGGCACTCGTATACACAGCTCTGGCAATGATTACACGAAAAAACAGCAGAAAACACAGCAAAGGAGTAAGGCATGGGGGTGTAATGGTAGTGTGGAGGCGAGGAGAGTGGGTGAGTG
>NW_026504059.1:0-13297 GCF_026875155.1 Cherax quadricarinatus
CAATAAATGAGGAAATTAAATGTAAATCTGCTAATAGCAGTTAAAAAGAAAAAGGGGTATTATCACCCCAAAAAAACTCAATTGTTTTCCAATACATCCAGGAATAAACAGAGGGTTATTAATTTAAAAAAAAAAAATTTACACCTTTTTGATATTATGCGGCTATGTGGGGTTGGAATTTGATAAAAAAGGAAGCGATATGTTGGGGTTCTCAGGTAGAAATTTTGTATGTCTTTACCAATAAAAAAAGTTTATTTTTAACGTTGGTGGAAGGCGGTAAACCCACCCTTTCTGAATCAGGTTTTAATTTTGTTAATAATAGTGTTTTGATTGATCCCTTTAAATTTTGGCGATCTTTGGTATTTTTTTTTGGGGAGTAGTGATTTTAATCTTTAAGATCTAATTATGACCCCACAATGTGAAAAAACCCTTAATAAAAATAATTGTAAAGGGGAGTATTAAGCTCGCTTGAAAGGGGAAGGTTAATTCAATATAAGTATGTGTACTACATTTAAGACCTATAAAAACAAAGGGAATGATCAAGTTGAGTTAATTTTGAACAAAAACCGTCAAGAGGGAAACCTTTTCCCCCCTCCTTAGGGGAATCATTCCTGAAACTCTTTGATATTTCGAGGGTGAAAGGAGCAGGATTGATGTACATTTTATAAAAGCTGAGGGGGGGCGGGGTTTTGTCATTTCTCGGGGGGATGGCCAAAAATCAATACCATTTTTATTGAATACCTTTGCTCCGGGAGTATTACAATACGGACAAAATGTGTTGAACGATTTTAATAATGTATTGCATTGAAAAATTCTGCGAGAAACAGAGGTGTAAAAACTTTGAAGGTGTCGGCAGAAGTTATTATCCGGGGGAAAGTAGAAAGATTGGTTTAAAACGTTTAAAATTTTTAATAATAAAAAAAAGTGGAATTTTTTAAAATTAATTTTATTTATTTTTAACGGGGTCATTTTTTTAGTTGCGGGGGGTGCTCTATACGTTACACCGGGGGGGGCTCAACGCCCCCGTCCCCAATTATTCTCTTTCCCCAAACGATGGATTCTCAAAATTACCGGGACCCCATTGTTGAACCTCAATAGAGTAGACGCCCCCGTAAGTATTACCAGTAAATCAAGGATCGATAAATTTCTCGAATTTAAACAAAGTTAGAAGGTCATTTTTTTTTTTAACGAGTCGGGCCTTGGAAAGAACAAAATAAAACAAAGAGGAGGGGGAGTGCTTGGGGAGGGATAAGGCCATTTTGTGAATTTATAAGTCAAAATATTCAATCTGTGTGTTTGTTTTCCAATAAACAACTTATAAATCGAACCATTTTATTCAATAGGGGTTTATATTAAACTGCTTAACATTTATCCCCATCAAAATTAAAAACAGGGGAAGAATAGCTTTCTTTGTAATAAAGACACAGCAAGTAGTACTATTACAACAGCTGATTTCGATGATTTAAGAAGAAAAGGGTAAATTACGAAGGGAGTGAATACTTGTTTCCCTTTGATGCGGGATGTGAGTAGTTTTAAGAAAATACCTGGATAGTGTAAAATTTCGATTGAACTTGAATTGCATTCACCCGCATGGGAAATTTATGACCCTTAAGGGGAAAAAAACATATAAATAAATATTAATTCCTTTAAATTAGGACGATAAAGTTTTTCCGATACGAATGTTTTTAATTGCATTGAATTAAAGCAGAGGGCAAACCCGAAAAGGGGTGTGAATATCTTTTAAAGAAGACTTTTATTTAAATCATTATTTGGCTTAATAAAACGCAATTGTCGCAGATAATCCTTGTGGACAAGTCAACCCAAAAGATTTTTATTATAATATTGATATGAAGACTATGAGGGAGGAAAAATTTTTTTAACCTTATTTTTTCAACATGAAGATTTGAATCATTTGGGGGTTAAAATTTATTTCAGAAATGATTCTTAATATTGACGAAAATTTCCTCCCACGCGGTAGGTTTATTACGTTTCCTTGAAATCTCGGGGTTTGGAGACTGATTCTGATTACAAAAAGAGTTTTTCCGGCAGAAAAAATTTAGGTGTTGACCTAGAATGAACAGGTTAAAAAATGCTATTTTCCAGAAGAAGGGAAATTTTTGAGAATAGATATGACTTTTGGGGTAAACCAAAGGTGAGAATGAATTGTCTGATTTTTGGAAAAACTAATGCGATTTTAAATTAAATGAAAATAGAACATGTTTATGCATACGCGAGTAAATCAAAAATGTGAAGAAAAAATTTTGCCTTTAAATCAAAAGGGAGATCACCCTCGTATTTGTGATTTTTTTGCCGAAAATAATATAAATGAATTATTATGAGATAAAAGATAACCCGGTAATTTTCTCTTAATTTTTAAGGATCAGATGAAAAATTGGGCTATTGGATTACTAAAATTTGAACAAACACATAATTATTTTTAGAAGTTTCCGGGGGGGTTTTAAGACATTAAAAAAAATATATATGAGAAAATTTAACAAGAAAATTTCATGTGGGTATTAATCAGGGGTTTTAAACTAAAAAACATGTGTGCTCTTAATGCTATAAATTTTGTTAAATTAACAAATTATAGCGAAAAGAAAATTAAACCATTTTTGTTTGAAGTTTTGGTAGAAAAAATTAAAAATGATTAATTTTTAAGAAAATGCATAGGGGCATTTCAAAAAACCCCTCATGTTCAAGTTATTTCTAATAATCAACGTGGAATATGAAAATCTGTGAAAAATTGGAATTATCGTACGGGGGGTAGAGTCTGAGGTGTTTAGGGGCGGAGCAAAGGCCAACACTGATATAAATGCTCGTGCTAGGTCACTTTTTGGATCTCTGTATTCAAGAACAAGTAGGGTAAGGATAACCCAAATTCAGCACCCCTTGGGTGTCTGCGAGGAAGGGGGAAGACGTATCCTGTGTATGTTGCATTAACAACATCATCCTCCTGCGGAAAATGGAAATGATTTTTTTTCTTTAAAAACCAAGTACTTTTGTTGAAATTTTTTGAAAAAATTTTTTTTCTTTACACAAAAAGATTTTTAGAAGTGAGTTTTAAACCCAGAAAAAAAACTTTTATACTTTAATGAAATTTAAAAAGGACACCTTTTTTTCAATCGGGAAATTTTTTTTTTCCTTTCCAGATGTGAATATAATGCGGATTTGGAACTTATTCGCGCAAATCAAACCCGACAGGGCAAAGATTTGCGAGTTGAGGGGTTTTTGTTGGAGCGAGACCCCCCCCCTCCTCCCCATCCAAAGGGAGATGCTGCTGCTGCCTTCCTACTTCGTGTCTTCTCCCCGACCCATGGGGATGTGAGAAGTCCCCTCCACTCATGGGGTTGATGTTAATTTTTTTACCAGGATATTGTAACCCCTACCCACGCCGAACGCACCTTCTCCCCCGTCTCATGTGGGTGCCGCTACTGTCACTAAAAATAAAATGAAGAGTTAAATATGGAGAGAAGTGCCGTAGTTGTTATTTGAAAAATGGTATGGAGTAAAAGGGGAAAATTTTTATGACAAATTCCCAACCTAGTTCATTATTGATGAGGTTTCCCCGTCCCCCCCAAAAATTTATCCCCAGCTTCCCCCCACCATCTCCCCCCCGAAGTTTATTATATATCAGATGTGAGGAAGATGATCCAGAAAAAAATGACAAAAATTTTTTTCAAGAGAAGAAAAATTACTCAACTTTGTTTTTTGTCAATGTTTGTATTTTTCCAATGAATTTTTGTTTTTTTTTTTTTTTGTATTACCAAAAATGAAAGAAATGTAATGGTTTATAATAAATTAAACAATGAAAATATTGTGATTAGTGTTATCCAAAATTTAAAAATTATTTGGATTATCCGGGGTTAAAGTGAAAATGTTTTCCCTATTTTTTGTATATGAATGGTAGGGGGGTCGACAAGATTCAGCCTGTGTTGGGGGTCATCGCAGACGCACGACTAGGGGGAAGTCGAAAAAGTTTTCCAGCCTGTGTGCGCCCATCACGTGACGTCCTGACATGGGGGAAAAGTCGACAAGATTCACCTGTGGCGACCATCACGTGCGTCACTGACATAGGGGAAGTCGACAAAAATCAGCCTGTGTGCGACCATCACGTGACGTCACTGCATAGGGGGAAGTCGAAAAGATTCGTTTGTAGTTGGGTCTCACGGACGTATGACCGCCGAGTAAACACACTTTTTTTTCATTTAACTTAAAAAGGGGAAATACGATTCACATTTTTAGACCTGTAGAAGAGAGAGAGTACCATGCCAATAGGGGGGTTTTTCATTTGAATGCTTCCCCCCAGGGGGGGGGAAATCCAAAAACTTGATCCGGGAATTGGGTCTTTGTTTTATCGAAAAAACCTTGATCCAGGAGATGGAGTCTTTTGATTTCGAGAAAAATTGATCCGAGGAAATTGGAGTCTCTGATTACGAAAAACTTGACCAAAGGGATCTAAAAATTTCGAAACCCCATGGGGGGGAAACCCAAAATTTGATCCGAAAAATTGGGAGACTTTGTATTATCGAGAAAAAAAAATTTTTGGGGTGGGGGGTGAAAGTGGGGGGGGAAACCCTAAAAAATTTGACCCGAGGAGGCACAAAAAAATTCAAAAAAAATTTGAAAAAAATCGGAAAAAAAAGGGGGAGCGAGGACATCCGGACGACCTGCCTAAGGCCCCAAAAGCGCGGGGGGGGGCGGGGGGGGCGGGGGGGGGGGGGCGGGGGGGGAGGGGGCGGGGGGGGGGGGGGGGGGAGGGGGCGGGGGCGCGGGGGGGGTCGTGAGTGGGGGTCGGGGGCGGGACTGGGGGGGGGTCGGGGGCTGGGATGGGGGGGGAGCCGTGGTGGGGTCAAGGTCATTAGCACATAGGTGTGAAAAGGGTCATTAGCACGGGTGTGAAAGGAGCCCCGCTCAGGAAGACCCACTCAGCCGCAGCCCTTTCGGGGGAAGCCACTCTGTATATAATATAATATATTATATATAATATATATATATATTAATATATAATATATATATTATATATATATTTTAAAATTATATATATATATATATGAAAGGAATTCGCGAAGCATGCGAAATTACACAAACACTGATCTCGGGCTAAAGAGACTCGAACCTACAACTTAGACAAGGTACCATGTTTTAAAAACTACCCAATGGACCAATACCTTGGCGTGCGCATGCGCTCACGTTTGACCCCGGGCAGCCAGCTTTCAGGAAGAAGCTTAAGCTTTTCACTCACCCCCGCATGCACAGCCTTACTAGAGATTTGAACAATGAAAGGGAATTGCGAGACATGCAAAATATACACAAACAGATCTCGGGTGAAGGAACCGAACCTACAAAACCTTAGGACAAGGTACGCAGTGCTTTACCAATCTATCCAACTGGCCAATACTCACGAAGAACCCTAAAGAAAAAGGGCCCAATCAATAATGTGCATTTATTGGGGCAACTTTTCGCTCTCCAGGAGCTTTATCAAGCCTTCCCTTTCCTAAGGTTCGTAGGTTCTAGTCTCCTTCAGCCAAAATCATGTTTGTGTGTATTTCGCATGCTCTCGCAAATTCCTTGCATTGTTTTAAAATCTCTAGTAAGGTGATGCATCAGGGGATGAGATGAAAAACTGTAACCTTCTTCCTGAAAGCGGGGTGCCTTGGATCAAAAAATGTAGCGCTGCGCACGCCAAGTATTGGGGCCTGTGGAAAAGATTTGGGAAAGCACTGGTACCTTTTCCTAAGGTTTTTTAGGTTCGGTCTCCTTCGCCAGAGACGTGTTTATATAAATATATTAATAAAATAATATTAAAAATATAATATATAATAATAAACACATCTCTAAACTTAATGCATCACTTATTAATAAAATATCCTTTGGGGAAAAAAAAAAATGAAAAGTTGTTTATTAATTAAGTTGTACTTTTATTCATTGCGATCACTATGTAAGTTCCTGGGAGTGTGTGTGTGTTTTGGTGGTGTTGTGTGTGTGTGTGTGTGTGGTTGTGGTGTGTGTGTGGTTTTGTGTTACACTTTATTTTACGTTTTCACATAACCATTTGGCATACTCCCCACCATGAAATGGAAATTTTAAAGGAGCAGTTCTGGGGCCCCCACGTTTCCGCTAATTGTACAGTTTAATCCTGCCTATCACGCTGAAGCGGGGCTATTCTGCCCTCACAGTCGGGAAGATGAAAACTTGATGGTTAGGGGGGTTTTTAAAAAATATTTTTTTAACCTTAGAGTTTTTCAGGAAATGGAAGAATCTAATTTTTATTGACAAAACACTGACTGGGAAACGTCTACTAAAAAGGAACCCAAATTTGCAACACGGTTTTTTCATTTGCGGTATTCTATTCATAATCCTTTAAAAAGAGGGATGATAAAAAATTTTGGACCAGGGAGAGACAAAACCCCCGGTAGAGGGCCCGCGAAGGCAACACCAGGGAAGACACCTGGAGAGGGCCCGCTGAGAGGAACACCAGGGAAGACTACCCGGTAGAGGGGCCCGCTGAGAGGCAACACCAGGGAAGACTACCGGGAGAGGCCACTGAGAGGCAACACCGGGAGAGACTACCTGGTAAGGCCAGGAGAGGCAACACCCGGGGAGCACCCGTAGAGGCCCGCTGAGAGGCAACACCCGGGAGAGACTACCTGGTAGAGGCCCCCTGAGAGGCAACACCAGGGAGATACCTGGTAGAGGCCGCTGAAGGCAACACCAGGGAAGACTACCTGGGAGAGGCCAGCTGAGAGGCAACACCGGGGGAGAAAAACCCGGTAAAGGGCCCGCGAAGGCAAACACCAGGGAGAGACTGCCTGGTAGAGGGCCCGTGAAGGCAAAACCAGGGGGAAATACCTGGTAGAGGGGCCCGGAGGCAACACCAGGGAGAGATGCCCGGGAGGGCCAGCTAGAGGCAAAACCGGGAGAACTACCTGGTAGAGGGCCGCTGAGAGGCAACACCCGGGAGAGACTACCTGGTAGAGGCCCTGGAGGGAAAACCCCGGGGGGACTACCTGGTAAGGGCGTAGAGGCAAAACCAGGGGGAGCCCTGGTAAAGGCCAGTGAGAGGAACACCAGGGGGAACTGCCTGGAGAGGCCAGCGAGAGGCAAAACCCGGGAGAGAACCTGGAGAGGCCATGAGAGGCAAAACCAGGGGGGAGACTACCTGGTAGGGCCCCGAGAGGCAACACCAGGGGGAGACTGCCTGGGAGAGGCCCGCTAGAGCAACACCCGGAGAGATACCTGGGAGAGGCCAGCTGAGAGGGAACACCAGGGGAGGACACCCGGTAGAGGCCCGCTGAAGGCAACACCAGGGAGGACTACCTGGTAGAGGCCAGCTGAGGGCAACACCAGGGAGAGACTACCGGTAGAGGCCGCTGAGAGGCAAAAACCAGGGAGAGGGCTACCTGGTAAGGGCCACTGGAGGGAACACCAGGGGGGAAAATACCTGGGAGAGGCCCGCTGAAGGGAACACCAGGGAGAGACTACCGGGGAGGCCACTGAGAGGCAAACACCGGGAAGACTACCTGGTAAGGCCATGAGAGGCAACACCAGGGAAGACTCCTGGTAGAGGCCAGCGAGAGGCAACACCAGGGGGGCTACCTGGTGAGGCCAGCGAGAGGCAAACCAGGGAGAGACTACCTGGTAAGGCCAGCGAGAGGGAACACAGGGGAGATACCTGGTAAGGCCAGCTGAGAGGGAAAACCCGGGAGAGACTGCCCGGGAGAGGCCCTGAGAGGCAACACCCGGGAGAGCTACCCGGGAGAGGCCACTGAGGGCAAAACCAGGGGAAAACTCCTGGGAGAGGCCAGCTGAGAGCAACCCAGGGAGAGACTGCCTGGGAGGCCACTGAGAGGCCACCAGGAGAGACACCGTAGAGGCCAGCTGAGAGGCAAAAACCAGGGAGAACTACCTGGGAGAGGCCCAGCGAGAGGCAACACCAGGGGAGGACTACCTGGTAAGGCCAGTGGGGGCAACAAACCCGGGAGAGAAACCCGGTAGAGGCCGCTGAGAGGCAACACCCGGGAAGAACCTGGGAGAGGCCAGCTGAGAGGCAAACCCCCGGGAAGGGCTACCCGGTAGAGGCCAGCGAGAGGCCACCAGGGGGAGACTACCTGGGAAGGCCAGCTGAGAGCAACACCAGGAGAGACTACCTGGTAGGGCCAGCTGAGAGGCAACACCCGGGAGAGACTACCTGGGAAGGCCACTAGAGGCAACACCGGGAGAGACTACCCGGTAAGGCCAGCTGAGAGGCAAACCAGGGGGAGAACCTGGTTTGAGGCCACTGAGAGGGAACACCAGGGAGAGACTGCCTGGTGAGGCCACTGAGAGGCAACCCGGGAGAGAACCTGTAGAGGCCAGCTGAGAGGAAAAACCCGGAGAGACTACCTGGTAAAAGGCCAGTTAAAGGGAACACCAGGGAGAGACTACCTGGTAGAGGCCGCTGAGAGGGAACCCCCCAGGGAAGACTACCGGTAGAGGGCCGTGAGAGGCAACACCAGGGGGAGACTACCCCTAGAGGCCCTGAGAGGCAACACCAGGGGAGACTCCTGCTAGAGGCCAGCTGAGAGGCAACGCCAGGGAGGACTACCTGGTAAGGGCCCGCTGGAGGGAACGCCAGGGGGGAGACTACCTGCTAGGGCCACTGAGAGGCAACGCCAGGGAGAGACTACCTGGGAGAGGCCAGCTGAGAGGCAACGCCAGGGAGGAAAACCCGGTAGAGGCCCGTGGAAAGGGAACGCCAGGAGAGACTACCTGGTGAGGCCAGTGGAGGCAAGCCAGGGAGAGACTATGGTAGAGGCCAGGAAGGAACGCCAGGGGAGACTACCTGTAGAGGCCAGCTGGAGGCAACCAGGGGGGACTACCTGGTAGAGGGCCAGCTGAGAGGGAACGCCGGAGAGACTACCTGGGAGAGGGCCCGCTGAGAGGCAACGCCAGGAGGGGACTACCCGGTAGAGGCCACTAGAGGGAACGCCAGGGGGGAGACTACCTGGTAGAGGCCAGTGGAGGGAACGCCAGGGGGACTACCTGGGAGGGGCCCCGCTGAGAGGAACCCGGGAGAACTACCCGGTAGAGGCCCCGCTGAGAGGCAACGCCAGGGGAGATACCGGTAAGGCCAGCGAGAGGCCAACACCGGGAGAGAACCTGGTAGAGGGCCCGCTGAGAGGCAACACCGGAGGACTACCTGGTAGGCCACTGAGAGGCAAAGCCAGGGGGGAGACTACCTGGTAGAGGCCCGCTGAGAGGCAACGCCAGGGAGAGATCCCGGTAGAGGCCCGCTGAGAGGCAACACCGGGAGAGATACCCGGTAGAGGGGCCCGCTGAGAGGCAACACCGGGAGAACTACCGGTAAGGCCCGCTAAGGGAACACCAGGGGGAGACTATGGAGAGGCCACTGAAGGGAACACCAGGGGAGATACTGGTAGAGGCCCGCTGGAGGCAACGCCAGGGAGAGACTACCTGGTAGAGGCCAGCTGAGAGGCCCCGGGGGAGACACCTGGTAAGCCGCTGAGAGGCAACACCAGGGAGAGCTCCGGTAAGGCCAGCTTTTGAGGGAACGCCAGGAAACTGTGACTCGACTCCGCCCACATAAATATCTGAGTACACAACCACACCACACGCAAAACACCACACACACACAAAAACCCACACACAAAACGCCACAAACCCACCACACAACCACCCACACACAACCACACACAACACGCATACACACAACACACACACACATGACACACACTGCACAACACACCACCACACCCCACAACCAAAACCACACATGCCACACCACACAAACACACACACACACACACACACACACACACACCACACACACACACACACGCACACCACACCACACACACATGCACACACACACCACACCACATGCACACAACAGCACACACACACCAACACACAACACCCACACACACACCACACACACAAAACACACCCCCAAAACACAAAACCACACACACACACACCACACACACACACACACACACACACACCACACACCACAACCACAACCCCAAAACCACACACACACACACACACACACACAATGGCACATCAAAAAACCCGGCACAGGTCTGAAAAGGGAAACATGGAAACAAACTTATGCAGGGTACGTCAAACCCCAAAAGGGGCCCAAAAAAAAGACAGGGGCACACTAGGACAGATTGGAGGTTGGGAAAAAAATGAAGGAACTAGGACATGTGCAAGGACCTTACCAATACCCGTGGGGCCCGGGAACAGGGTTTTAGCAGGAAGGATAAACCAAGAAGCATAGGGGGCCATAACTAGGGGAAGGGGGCTGAAGGAAGGGAAAACTCCCGGGAAGGAACTAAAAACCCCCCAAGGAGCAATGGGGGTCACGTGGGGGGGAAAAGGGGGGATCCGTGTTTGTCTATGGGCTAACGAAGCTAAAGGGGAAAAAATTTTAAAAGAAGAAAGCAAAGGGGAAAAAAAAAAAGATTGAAGATATCATAAAAGGTTGGGGGACATGACCCCGGTGGCAAATTTTTGGGGGGTTGGGTGGGGTTTAAAAGAAAAAAGGGAAAGCTTCTCAAAGTAAAATTTTTAAGGCGAAACAACCCGAACCATGATCCTGCAGGGGAAAGCCGGCTAAGGCAAGCAGAAGTTCCGGGGTGTGTACCTCGATCGAGGGAAAAAACAGGACGAAAGGAAGACAATGAAAGAGAGAGTTCAAAAACGAAAGGAGAAATGGGAGGAAATGAAAAAGGAGAACAGAATAACCCAGGATCAAATGGAAGGACAAGCGCACCCCCCAGAAACACCTGCAGAAGGACTCCAGCCACGACACCCCCAAGGCAACTTAACAATCCAAACCAACCATCACACACCGATCCCTCTGTTTCCACCCCCCGCACCACAGTTACAGTATTAGAACAGAAGTTGAAGGTTTGGTACACAAATGCAGATGGATTAACGAATAAACATGAGGAATGGCAAGAAAGAATCAATGAGAAGTCACCAGACATCATAGCAGTTACAGAAACAAAACTCACTGAGACAATAACAGATGCAATCTTCCCACCAGGATACCAGATCATGAGGAAAGATAGAAGGGGCAGGGGGTGAGGTGGGGTTGCTCTGCTCGTAAAAAACAGATGGAAATTCGAGAAAATGGAAGGCATGGATGAGACGGGAGAAAGAGACTACATAGCAGGTACACTTCAGTCTGGGGAACACAAAGTGGTCATTGCAGTGATGTATAATCCACCACAGAACTGCAGGAGGCCAAGAGAGGAATATGAAGAGAGCAACAGAGCAATGGTGGACACACTTCCTGAGGTGGCAAGAAGAGCTCACTCCAGCAGAGCAAAGTTGCTGGTTATGGGGGATTTCAACCACAGGGAGATTGACTGGGAAAACCTGGAGCCACATGGGAGTCCCGAAACATGGAGAGCCAGGATGTTGGACGTGGTGCTGGAAAACCTCATGCGCCAACATGTTAAGGACACTACCAGAGTGAGAGGGGAGGATGAACCAGCAAGATTGGACCTTGTGTTCACCCTGAGCAGCTCAGACATTGAGGACATCAAGTATGAGAGTCCCCTAGGAGCTAGCGACCACGTGGTTCTGTGCTTTGAATACATAGTAGAGCTGCAAGTGGAGAGAATGACAGGAGTTTAATGGGAAAAGCCTGACTATAAAAGAGGGGACTACATAGGGTTGAAGAACTTCCTGCGGGAGGTCCAGTGGGACAGAGAACTGGCAGGAAAGCCAGTAAATGAAATGATGGAATATGTAACAACAAAATGCAGGGAGGCAGTGGAAAGGTTTATTCCCAAGGGCAACATTAACAACGGGAAGACCAGAACGAGCCCCTGGTTTACCCGACTGTGTAAGGAGGCAAAAACAAAGTGCAATAGAGAATGGAAAAAGTACAGAAGGCAGAGAACACACGAGAATAGGGAGATCAGTCGCAGAGCCAGGAATGAGTACGCACAGGTAAGGAGGGAGGCCCAGCGACAGTATGAAAATGACATAGCATCGAGAATCAAGACTGACCCGAAACTGTTGTATAGCCACATCAGGAGGAAGACAACAGTCAAAGACCAGGTGATCAGATTAAGGACAGAAGGTGGAGAACTCACTAGAAATGATCAGGAGGTATGTGAGGAGCTGAACAGGAGATTTAAGGAAGTTTTTACAGTAGAGACAGGAAGGGCTGTGGGAAGACAGCACAGAAGGGAACATCAAGAGGGAATATACCAACAAGTGTTGGATGACATACGAACAACTGAGGAGGATGTGAAGAAGCTCTTAAGTGACCTTGACACCACAAAGGCGATGGGACCGAACAACATCTCCCCATGGGTCCTTAAAGAAGGAGCAGAGATGCTGTGCGTGCCTCTAACCACAATCTTCAACACATCCCTTGAAACTGGGCAACTACCTGAGAAATGGAAGACAGCTAATGTAGTCCCCATATTTAAGAAAGGAAACAGAAACGAGGCACTAAACTACAGACCTGTGTCTCTGACATGTATTGTGTGCAAAGTCCTGGAGAAGATTATCAGGAGGAGAGTGGTCGAACACCTGGAAAGGAACAAGATAATAAATGAAAACCAGCATGGGTTCATGGAAGGCAAATCTTGTATCACAAACCTCCTGGAGTTTTATGACAAGGTAACAGAAGTAAGACACGAGAGAGAGGGGTGGGTAGATTGCGTTTTCCTAGACTGCAGGAAGGCCTTTGACACAGTTCCCCACAAGAGATTAGTGCAGAAGCTGGGGGATCAGGCGCATGTAAAAGGGAGGGCACTGCAATGGATAAGGGAATACCTGACAGGGAGACAGCAATGAGTCATAGTACGTGAAGAGGTATCACAGTGGGCGCCTGTTACGAGCGGGGTCCCACAGGGGTCAGTTCTAGGACCAGTGCTATTTTTGATATATGTGAACGACATGATGGAAGGAATAGACTCTGAAGTGTCCCTGTTCGCATATGACGTGAAGTTGATGAGAAGAATTAAATCGGACGAGGATGAGGCAGGACTGCAAAGAGACCTGGACAGGCTGGACATGTGGTCCAGTAACTGGCTTTTCGAATTCAATCCAGCCAAATGCAAAGTCATGAAGATTGGAGTGGGGCAAAGAAGACCGCAGACAGAGTATAGGCTAGGTGGACAAAGACTACGGACCTCACTCAGGGAGAAAGACCTTGGGGTGGCCATAACACCGAGCACATCGCCGGAGGCACACATCAACCAAATAACTGCTGCAGCATACGGGCGCCTGGCAAACTTGAGAAAAGCGTTCCGATAAACCTTAT